>JAXLNO010000441.1:0-17671 GCA_038087875.1 Malacoraja senta | reverse complement strand
ACACACACACACACACACACACACACACACACACACACACACACACACACACACACACACACACACACACACACACACACACACACACACACACACACACACACACACACACACACACACACACACACACACACACACACACACACACACACACACACACACACACACACACACACACACACACACACACACACACACACACACACACACACACACACACACACACACACACACACACACACACACACACACACACACACACACACACACACACACACACACACACACACACACACACACACACACACACACACACACACACACACACAACACACACACACACACACACACACACACACACACACACACACACACACACACACACACACACACACACACACACACACACACACACACACACACACACACACACACACACACACACACACACACACACACACACACACACACACACACACACACACACACACACACACACACACACACACACACACACACACACACACACACACACACACACACACACACACACACACACACACACACACACACACACACACACACACACACACACACACACACACACACACACACACACACACACACACACACACACACACACACACACACACACACACACACACACACACACACACACACACACACACACACACACACACACACACACACACACACACACACACACACACACACACACACACACACACACACACACACACACACACACACACACACACACACACACACACACACACACACACACACACACACACACACACACACACACACACACACACACACACACACACACACACACACACACACACACACACACACACACACACACACACACACACACACACACACACACACACACACACACACACACACACACACACACACACACACACACACACACACACACACACACACACACACACACACACACACACACACACACACACACACACACACACACACACACACACACACACACACACACACACACACACACACACACACACACACACACACACACACACACACACACACACACACACACACACACACACACACACACACACACACACACACACACACACACACACACACACACACACACACACACACACACACACACACACACACACACACACACACACACACACACACACACACACACACACACACACACACACACACACACACACACACACACACACACACACACACACACACACACACACACACACACACACACACACACACACACACACACACACACACACACACACACACACACACACACACACACACACACACACACACACACACACACACACACACACACACACACACACACACACACACCCATCTCTCCAGCTCTCCTTTCCTCTCCTGACTGAAAATGCTCAGCAACTCATCTTCAACTGTCCACATTATTGCCATTTGACCACTTAAGCCCCTGTCCCACTTGGGCGACCTCCACCGTGACCTCTGGCGACCTTGCCCAAAACCCATAGTCGTGGGAAGGTCACCACGAGGTCGTAGGAGGATTTTTTCACTCTTCTTCATGGTCGAGAGTGGTCTCTGCGTAGTCGAGGCTTCAGCTAGGTCACGGCGTATTTTCCAAGATGTTAAAAATTGATCGCGACTAAAATATCGATACTTTTTTAGTCGTGGTCTAGTCGAGGTAGGTCGTGATGCTGGTCGAAGGTAGTCGAAGGTAGTCGAAGGTAATAGCTCCGGGGTGAATAAAAGGTCAGTAGAAAAAAAAGGTTATTTAAACAGCAGAACATCACCTCTGTCACTCCAAGGCATGTTCATTCATAGCTGGAGTATTTTCGGAGAGGAGACTTGTGTTTTAGAGATGGCACCAAAAAGGCAGCAGCACAGGGGGAGGGCACAACGACATAAAAAAACGGCCATGCAGGTGTTGCCCACCCAAGAGGAGGAGTGGCAGGAGGTGATGCCACAGGAGGTGATAGTGCAGGAGGAGGTAGCCCTGCATGAGAGACCCCTGGAGGAGGAGACCAGGGTGGTAGTATATGTGCCCACCACCACCCATCCTTCACTGCCTCATTTGAAGGCAGCAAAGCAGCCCTTTCTCCTGTGTCTGACACAGCATCAGAGGCAGATGCCCCATTGGTGGTGAGGGAGGGCTGGGGGAAGGTTATGCCCTACACCTTCACCAGGCAGCAGGAGGGGGACCTTGACGAATGGTTCCAGCAGAGTGCCATCCTGTACGAAAAGGAAAATGAGGGGTACAGTGACAGGGACAATGGCATGCTTGCCATCCACTGCCCCACATGTGTGCTTAAAGTTCCATCTTTTGTCAAAGCCCAGCACCACTCTCTTCCAGTTATCTGGTGTACTGGGACAGTCCATCACATCATCTCCATTCACCCATTGAGACCTCTTCTTGTGCTTCCTCTTCACCCTTGCTCTTCCCCTTCTGCCTTTCTTAAAAGGCTGCTGAAGCAAAAGGGCTACTGCAAACAGCAGTAGTTGTATTTTTACTAACATCCTCCAAACTAGTTATTTCCTTGCTTGCATGGTTTAGAATGATTTTTTAAAAAACCTAGGAGGCATTTTTTAGTGAGAAAAAAATGCAGACATGACATCATTTTATCAGGTGATCATTTGAGCTGTAGACACTCGTCACTGGTCGTTGTTGGTTTTCGGTGTGGTCCTCTGAGGTGGAAGAGGGTCATGCTCATTCACGGACCAATTTGCCAGAGACCATCCTCGAGTAAAACGTACATGGCCGAAGCCAGTCTTCAACATAGTCGAAGGAGGTTGAAGGAGGTCTTCTTCATAGTCGAGGGAGGTCTTCAACATAGTCGTAGGAGGTCGTACACATAGTCGAGGAAGGTCGTAGGAGGTCGTAGGTCACCGCGACCTTGATTTTTTTTTTAGTCGTTTAAGGTCGCCAGAGGTCGCGATGGAGGTCTCCCAAGTGGGACAGGCCCTTATTCTGCATTGGAAAATAGTGCTCTGCACTGTAGCACTGATTGTCAAACGTCAAGGATTAGAGTCGAGAGTCAAGAGATTTTTTATAGTCATATGTCCCTGATAGAACAATGAAATACTTGAATCTTTACACAGCCGTCCTCACCATTCACAACTCGACTGATTTATTATTGGATAATTAGCCGTGGAGTGGGATCCTAAAAAGAATATCCATGAAATCAAATTGGCCTTGACTGCACAATCAGCAAGCTCCTCCCTTCACTAGATATCCTCTGCCACCACGGTACCTGATCCTTCTCCAGGACCTCTCCTTCTCTTGCCAAGCCCCCCTGATGCCCAGGTTATATATAATGCAGCAGTCAACAAGCAGCTATCTTACCCTCTGGGGACAGTACTGCAGGGCTTGCTCTGAGCAGGGCAGGTATGGAATCATATCCCAAACCCAAAGGTTCTTCCCATTGTGACTCTGCTGTTGCACTCACTTTAGCACAGATCAGAGCCCATCAGGCAGGGAAGGGGAGATCTAACACAACTGATATTTAGGACACACAGCCTGACGAATGATAAGAGCTTCATGCAGACTTTCCAGATGGCTGGCATTGATCGCAAGAGATGTCTTCTCATTGTTCAAGTGAGGCCACGGCCTTTGTGAATGTCAGACATAGTATCGTACAGCACACAAACGCCACTGTGTTGGTAGTGATTGAAGGAAAGTCTGGAAGCAACTGTCATGCTTATTCACACTCCTCGCATTTGCCTCCATTTGGCCCATATACCCTGTCCCTTCCTATCCGAGTATCTATCTAAATGCCTTTAAAACATTGTAATTATACCTGCCTCCACCACCTGCTCTGGCAGCTCATTCCAGATCATTCGATAACTCCAGATAACCAGTCTCTGTGTGAAAAACCTACCCCTCAGTTCTCCTTTAAATTTCTCCCCTCTTACCAACCTGCAGCCTCCAGTTCTAGACTCCCCAGGGAAAAAGCCTCTGACTACCGTACCTAGACTGCTCATAATGCTATAAACTTCCATCAGGTCATCCCTCACACTCCCATGTTCCAGTGGGAATAACTCCGGCCTATACAATGTCTCCTTATAACTACCACCCTCCATTCCAGGCCTAGTCCTGATGAAAGACACAAAAAGCTGGAATAAGTCAGCGGGTCAGACAGCATCTCTGGAGAAAAGAAATGGGTGACATTGCGGGTCAAGACTGGTGATACTTTTCCACACTCTCTCTATTGCAACCACATCCTTCCTGAAGTGCGGTGAGCAGAACTGTACATAATACTTCAAATACAATCTAATGAATGTATTGTGCAGCTGCATCCTAGTGTCTCAATTCCTGTATATAATTCCTCAGCCGGTGAAGACAAATGTACTAAATGCCCTATCCGCTTGTGTTGCCACTTTAAGGGAGCAACAAACTTATACCTCAAATTCCCTTTATATATTAACAGTCCTAAAATCTTTGCCATTTTCTCCATAGGACTTCCAACTTTTTCCATCTGTTATCATCTGGATATTAGCAGTGTTCACGTTAATGACTAATGCAAAAAATCAATTGAACATATCTGCCATTTCCTTATTTCCTAACATTAATTCCCAGACCTCATTCTCTGCGGGTCGCCACCCTAACCTTAGCCATTCTCCTCCTTGTTATATGTCCATAGAACCTTTCACTGCTTGTTTTTATCTTACAGTAAGTTTAGTTTAGATTAGTTTAGAGATACAGCGCTGAAACAGGCCCTTCGGCCCACCGAATCCACAACAACCAGCGATCCCCGCACATTAACACTATCCTACACACACTGGGGACAATTTTACATTTAAACCAAGCCATTTTAACCTAAAAACCTCTACGCCTTTGGAGTGTGGGAGGAAACTGGAGATCCCGGAGAAAACCCACGCAGGTCACAGAGAGAACGTACAAACTCCGTACAGACAGCACCCGTAGTCAGGATCGAACCTGGGTCTCTGGCGCTGTAAGGCAGCAACTCTACCGTTGTGCCACTGTGCCATCGCGGATTATTTTCAAAACCATTTTTCTCCTTTCTTATATGTTTTTTTAGTATCTCACTTGGTTCCTGAAATATTCTCAGACCTCTTGTCTACTACTAACCCCTCACTTCCTCCCCCTTCCTGCTTTGTGATTCAGCATGATGTTTGACCTCCTTTGTTAATGGGATGCTTCCTCTTCCTCCACGTTATTTCATCCTCTGCTTTCAGTAAGGAATGGGTGGCATCTTGGTCACCAGGATTCCCCAGCGATTTTGGCTTCCCAGGAGTATGGACCGCCATGGATTGTACTTAAGGGTCTAGGAGTTCCACGAGGAACACAGATCTCTTCATCACCGGGAAAGGATTCCAGCCCATCAAAGTGCGGGTGGTGTGTGAATTTTCAGAAGAACTTTCTCATGGTTAAAATCTATATTTCCAGGAAGCTAAAACACTCCATCCTGAGAACTTACCAGAGGGATGGATTCTGAGGAACAATCGCCCTGATTCCCTCTACCCGTGAGTGAGCATAGATACAAGTGATACAAAATGCTTTGAGATTGGATTTCAATGACTACGCCGGTCGCCAGTCCCGCAGGGAGCACGGGGGGGGGGGGGGGGGATGGTGCGGGGGGGTGGGGTGGAGATTGGGGAAGGTGCAGCACCAGCCAAGTGAAGCAGAGACTTCATCCTTGTCGAGCAAATGTGCCGCTTTGCTGCCATGAGTATTTTATGTATGTTATAGATCATTTATTTTTGTGTGTAGGAAAGAACTGCAGATGCTGGGTTACACCGAAGATAGACACAAAATGCTGGAGTAACTCAGCGGGACAAGCAGCATCACTGGATAGACTGGAATGGGTGATGTTTCGGGTCAAGACACCTCTTCAGATGTACGGCATGCATGAACTGAAGGCAGTAGCAGTGCTGGAAACCCAGGAAACCTGAGCCTGTGGCCGTGGCACAGAAGAGGAAGAGCGGCAGGAGAGAGCAGAGCTATCCCTCCTCAGCACCCAGTCACCTTCCAGACTTTCTTTTCATCACCACCAACATAGAATACCAATCACACACATCCAGGTTCACTATTTGTGTAGAGTGTGATCCACAAGAACACCATTTGAAGCCTTCCCTGGAACATTTCTCAAACCCAAGTTTAAGATGCCATGATGATTTCAGACACCAGTAAAAGGAAGGCAATTAGTTTCCAGGCTGAAAATCTGACAGCTGACCAACTTTGCATGTGAATGATGAATGAATGAATGAATTATACTTTATTACAGTGAGGTTCTTTGTTTTACATACTCGTTGGCAAAGAGTCGCCACATATTGGGTGCCGACAAAGTTACAGAGTATTCCATTTAGTCTCCAATGGTCCCTCTTCATTCTCAGTGGCCCCACCACACCGGGGCCCCTATGTCTTCCCAGTGGCCCCCCCACGCCGGGTCCCCATTTGTTCTCAGTGGCCCCACCACACCGGGGCCCCTATGTCTTCTCAGTGGCCCCACCACGCCGGGTCCCTCTTCATTCTCAGTGGCCCCACCACACCGGGGCCCCTATGTCTTCTCAGTGGCCCCCCCACACCAGGTCCCCCTTTGTTTTCAGCAGCACTGTTGTCCTCCCACCTGATGGGGAAGGTTTTGCAGTGGTGAGGACAGGGAAGGGGGCAGCAGGGTGACAGGAGCAACTGGTTTGGGGGAGGGGAGGGATTTGCTGGCCATGCTTTGAACCAGCTTCCTGCTGAAGGTTCTGAGAGTTGAGGAGCTCTCCTGTGCCCACACAGCCCCTCTCCAGGCTAACATGTACAGTGCAGCTACATACAGCATTGCGGCTCGGAGACCTGCCCTCAGCACTGGTACTCACAGCCTGGTTCAGTAACCCGGCAGCTTCCAAGAATGAAGGAGGCTGCTGAAAGTGGTGGACATCCCTCGACCCTCACACCTATTGACCTCCCCCACCTGTGAAAAGATCAAAAGGATGCACTGCCTCATCGAGGCCGGTTATATCACCAAAGACCCACGCCGCCCTGGCCACGCTCTCACCTTACTGCTGTCACGAAGGAGATACAGGAGCCTGAATATCATGTCCTCCAGGTTCAAGAACAGCTTCTTCCATCAACAGGCAGGTTAATGAACCCCACTGTACAACAATAACCCCACCTCAGTAATGAACCATTGTGGGCTTTATTTAGTTTGCACTTTTGCACTATTATGGTCCGGTTACCTAGTATTATCAATAACATTGTATTATTGAGTATTGTATGTTTATTTGTTGTGTTAATGTACCTGTAACTACTCTTAATCCCAGCACCAAACCCTCACTGGCACCACCCTGACTTTGCAGAGTGCAGGACATTAGGTCATGAGTGATAGGAGCAGAATTAGGCCATTCGGCCCATCAAGTCTACTCCACCATTCAGTTATGGCTGATCTATCTCACCCTCCTAACTGCATTCCCCTGCGTTCTCCCCATAGCCCCCAATACCCGTACTAACCCGTACTAGGTCATAGTGATGGCAGGGGTGCTCTCTTTACTATCGGGACGGCTGTGGTCCCTCAGGGAGTGCGAGCAGGAGGCAGTAGCGTGGATATCCTTGAGTCATTGTATCTTGTGCTGGCTCATACAGTGTTGTGGTTGGTCTGGTACTTCTGGGTACGCTGGCTGTTCTCAGTCTAGGGATGAGGGTCATGTAATCCCTGTCTGCATGATCATGGCCTACGCCCCGTCCCAGACACTCAGCGGGCATTTCAGTGCAGTCCACTGAGTCTAAGTGATCTCCACAACCCCCCCAACCTACCCCCTCCAAATATCCCCATCGGTCACTCACACTTCAATCAGTGCAGCCCATTGCCTTCCACGGCCTCTCACCACCTGATTCAATGAATACATGAACAAAGGCAAGAGCAGATCCCTGGCCCCTCCATCAACCAACAAGATTATTGATGAGGGGGAAAAAATTTAACAGGAATCTGAGGGGTAACTTTTTCAGACAAAGGGTGGTGGGTGTATGGAAGAAGCTGCTAAAGGAGGTGGACACAAATTGCTGGAGTAACTCAGCGGCACAGGCAGCATCTCTGGAGAGAAGGAATGGGTGACGTTTTGGGTCGAGACCCTTCTTCAGACTGATGTCAGGGGAGTGGGCGGGACAGAGATAAAATGTACACGGAGGCAGTAAGACCGGTCGGAGAACTGGGAAGGGGGAGGGGATGGAGAGAGAGGGAAAGCACGGGCTACTTGGTTAGAGAAGTTAATGTTCATACCGCTGGGGTGTGAGCAACCCAAGTGACATATGAGGTGCTTTTCCTCAGTTGAGGCAGGGATTATCATGTACAAATCATGTACAAAGCAAGAAATAGTTTACTTCTGGGAAACATACAAAAACTGTTTATGGAAAGACAGGGCAGGTATAATTTGAGAGGGGAACATAATTTAAAAAAACACAATGTCAGAACAACTCTTAAAAGTATGTGCATAGCAATCTGTGGGGTGAATTTGTGCAATGGTCTGGAACAGGAGATAAAACTTAGCACAAACATAATTCAGTTTAAGAAGATGTACAAAAACACTTTTGGGTAAGGGTTTTGAGGATCGCTTACATACGGTTGTACAATTATGCCTTGATTATTACTGTCTGTTATTATTGTATGTATGAAAATTGCCGTGAAATTCAAATAAAAAGATAAAATTCAAAAACACTTTTTTTTAAAGGATATTGGTCTGAGGATAGGTGATTTTGAGGGATATTTGTTATACTGATTGTATTGGAAAGGGTGAATAAAGGGTGATGGGTTGTATATATGACTAAGAAATACCGTATAGTATATGAGGGTTTTTTCTTTTTCCTTTTCTTTTTTCTTTATTTATTTTCTTATTTTCATTTTTTTATTTTTTTTCCCCTCTCTTTTTTTTTGTATGGCTTTGTAAATATTTGATTAGTGTATAAATGTAAATAATTTGGTGTACATATGCGAATAGGTGTTTATAGCTGCTACATGTGTATAAGATCATTATAAGCAGTTGAATAAGGGGTGGGAATTAATAAGCTTTGGCTTCTTCCTGCTCCTTTTCGGACACATATGATTCATTTATTTATAAATATTGTTTATGGCACTTTATAAATATTCTTGTTTTATTTTTTTTGTTTTTTTTGTATGCTGTTTATTTTTTATTCTGTTCGAAATAACGAATAAAATAAATAAATAAATAAATAAATGTTTAAGAGACAGTTAGACAGATACATGGATAGGACAGGTACACAAAAATGCTGGAGAAACTCAGCGGGTGCAGCAGCATCTATGGAGCGAAGGAAATAGGTAACGTTTCGGGCCGAAACCCTTCTTCAGACTGATAGGGGGTGGGGAGAAGAAAGGAAAAAAGGAAAAGGCGGAGGAGGAGCCCGAGGGCTGGGGGAGGGGAGGAGACAACCAGATGGCTGATGAAGGGGAGGGGACAGCCAGGGCTAGCAGAATTGGGAGAATTCAACGTTCAGGCCACCAGGATGTAGACTGCCCAAGCGGAATATGAGGTGCATTTCCTCCAATTTACGGTGTTGCTCGCTGTGGCCATGGAGGAGACCCAGGACAGAGAGGTCAGATACGGAATGGGAGGGGGAGTTGAAGTGCTGAGCCACCGGGAGTTCAGGTTGGTTATTGCGGACCGACCGGAGGTGTTCGGCGAAACGATCGCCAAGCCTCCGCTTGGTCTCACCGACAGGTTTGGAGGGATGTGGGCCAAATGCAGGCAGATGGGACTAGTGTAGCTGGGACATGTTGGCCGGTGTGGGCAAGTTGGGTCGAAGGGCCTGTTTCCATGCTGTATCACTCTATGACTCTATGATTTAATTCCCATCTACTCCTGGTTGCCCATCATCCTATTGCTTATCAGATAACTATCTCCCTCTACCTTGAAAATATTCAGTCTATTTTTACTGCCCTTGGAAAGCAGAGAATACCAGAGACAAATTCTCATGAACTTTCCTTTCTTTCTGCCTCAGAACTCTTAAATGCATCCATGCTGTTGGCCGCAATAATTCCCTCAGATGCAGGGTTCCATGTTCTAACTACCGTCAATGTGAAGACGGTTCTCCAGAGTTCTTCATTTGACCACATCTTGCGCCTGGGTAGTCTACACCCTGAGGAACATTGAATTCTCTCATTCTATGTCACCTGCTTGGTCTCTTGGTCTCTGTGTTAACCCAGAACTATAAAACATGCCTTTCTTTCCTGCAACATCCTGCACTCCCCTTACCCAGCTTCTCCCCCACTCACTTCATCTGACCATCACCATCCATTAGGTGCTGCATTACAGTGTTTACAGCACCAGAGAGCCGGGTTCGATCCCGACTACAACTGCTGTCTGTACTCCCCGTCTGTTCTCTCCGTGACCACGTGGGTTTTCTCCAAGATCTTCGGTTTCCTCCCACACTCCAAAGACATACAGGTTTGTAGATTAATTGGCCTGGTATAATGGAAAATTGTCCCGAATGTGTGTAGAGTAGTATCAATGTGCAGGGATCGCTGGTCAGTGCGGATTCGGTGGGCCGAAGGGCCTGTTTCCACGCTCTAGCTCTAAACTAAATTAAAACTAAACCCACACACTCCTCCCAAGGGGTCCTTTCCCTCCGCTGTTCCCATCTTTGGGGGCGCCGTCGAGTATGGCTGCCCAGCCTGCAGCTGTCTGTCCTTTCATCCTTCATTTTTTTATTTTTTAATATGTTAAAAGTTTGTTTTTGGAGGTCTAATCTTTTTTATGTGGGGGGTGGGGGGGGGGGGAAGGGGAAACTGTATTTCTCGGTCCCTACCTGGTCGGAGTTGCTGCTTTTCTCCAAGCCGTATCTTCGCCCCTTCCTCGCGGCCTACCACCTGGACTGGAGCGGCGCTTCCTGCCGGGTCTGGCCAGACCCTCAGCTTCGGCGGTGGCACAGCGCTGAAGCACCATCACTGAGCGGGCGACGCCTTACCCGGGTCGCCGTGGGGTAAGCTCCGGAGTGCTGAGACCTCCGACTCCAACATCGCGGAGCTGTGGGGTCTGCAGAGCGTCCAGCCGCGGCGGCGCTGAACTTTAAACACTGTGGAGCCTGGGATCTCTCGCCGAGATCGCCAGTGTCGGAGCTCCGACCAGCGCGGCCTGTGGACTTCGGGAGCTGCGGTCTCCGGAGAGGAAGCGGCCGTTCCAGACATTCCAAGCCGCTGAAGAGAGTCCTCCCGACGCAGGAGCTCCATCATCCGGCAAGAGGGCCTGTAACATCGGGCCCCCGTTGCGGCGACTTTGGAGGCCTCAAATAGTCCCCGACTACGGGGTGAACAAGAGGAGTGGACTGGACTTTGTTTCCTTCCTTCACAGTGGGAACCAGTATGGGGGAAATTTTATGTTAAATTCTTCTTTAATGGGGTATCTTACTTTTATTGGTGTGCTGCAAATGGCAACTCTGAATTTCCCTGAGGGGATTAATAAAGTATTTATCTATCTATCTATCTGCCCAGCCCACCCTTACCTGGTGCCATGCTCCACCTTCCTTTCTCATCAGAGTCCATCCACTGCAGCCCTTGATTACCTCCAGCATTCATGCCCCAGCCTCTATTGCTGTCTCCACCCCACTGTACCCCACTGACTCCATCCATCAATCTATCCCTCCTCACCTGGATCCACCTATTGTACGACAGCCCCAGTTTGCATTGATGATGCTAAAGCGGAGATGGTTGAAAGCTTCAAATTCCTCGGAGTCAATATCACCAACAACTTCACCTGGACCACCCACTGGAGCACACCAATGCCTCTACTTCCTTAGAAGGCTTACGATGTTCAGCATGTCCCCAACAACCCTCACCAACCTTTACAGATGCACCGTAGAAAGCATTTCATCAGGATGCATCACAGCATGGATTGGGAACAGCTTCATCCAAGACCGCAAGAATTTGCAACGAATTGTGGACGCAGCCCAGACCATCACACAAACCAACCTCCCTTCCATTGACTACATGTATACCTCACGCTGCCTCGGCAAGGCCAGCAGCATAATCAAGGATGAGTCGCACCCTGGCCACTCCCTCTTCTCCCCTCTCCCATTGGTCATAAGGTAATGGGAGACAGTTAATGGGAGTCATAAGGTAATGGGAGACAGGGACAGTTTCTTCCCAGCTGTTATCAGGCAACTGAATCATCCTACCACAACTAGAGAGCAGTCTTGAACTACTATCTACCTCATTTGTGACCCTCGGACTATCTTTGATCGGACTTTACTGGCCTTACTTTGCACTAAACGTTATTCCCTCATCATGTATCTGTACACTGTGAATGGCTCGATTGTAATCATGTATTGTCTTTCCGCTGACTGATTAGCACGCAACAATAGCTTCTCACTGTACCTCGGTACACATAAACTAAACAGAAAGTCCTACCCCCTCCCTCTCACCTCTAGATACTGCCTATCTCTCCTCCACTCTTTCATTCCAGATGAAGGGTCTTAACCCCAAACAATGACTGTCCATTTCTCCCCACTGAAGCTGCATGACGTGCTGAGTTCCTCCAGCAACTGGTAAATTCATTTCATTTGCACATTATGTGCAATGTGACGAATAAAACCGTATTGTATTGTATTGTATTATTGTTTCTGCATCTGACCTGTTTGTTATTGATGTATGTATGTGGACCTAGATTTTTTTAACAGTGAGAAAGTCTTCTTCATGTCTGTGTCTACTTTCATAAGTTTATAAATATCCAGTCAGCAACCCTTCTTTTTCTGGGAAGAAAGACCTTCCCTTTTGATTTTTCCTGAAAGCTTTCACCTCTGTGTTCAATATTAAATCATTGCCTTTTGCACTTTTTTCAGTTCCTTTAAAAAAAAACCCTTGCCAATTTCTCCTGGATTACAGTGCCTGAAAAACTCAAGGAAAATCGTAGAAAGGATAGTGTCCCCACATCTGTGCTGCGCTGAGATTGTAACAAGAATCTTTCCTTCAGATTCGAAAAGGAAAATCCAGCTAAATACTGCCCTCTGGTGGACTCGGGAGCTGAAACTGGCAACCAAAATGTCACATGCAAAACACAAAGTATCTCAGCAGTGCTGGAGTAACTCAACAGCTCAGGCAGTATCTGCGGAGAGAATGGATGGTGGCATTTTGGTTAGGGACCCTTCAGACTCTTCTATAGGGTTGAGGTCATTATAGACAATAGACAATAGACAATAGGTGCAGGAGTAGGCCATTCGGTCCTTTGAGCCAGCACCGCCATTCAATGTGATCATGGCTGATCATCCCCAATCAGTACCCCGTTCCTGCCTTCTCCCCACATCCCCTGACTCTGCTATTTTTAAGAGCCCTATCTAGCTCTCTCTTGAAAGCATCCAGAGAACCTGCCTCCACCGCCCTCTGAGGCAGAGAATTCCACAGACTCACAACTCTCTGTGAGAAAAAGTGTTTCCTCGTCTCCGTTCTAAATGGCTTACTCCTTATTCTTAAACTGTGGCCCCTGGTTCTGGACTCCCCCAACACCGGGAACATGTTTCCTGCCTCTAGAGTGTCCAAGCCCTTAACAATCTTATATGTTTCAATGAGATATCCTCTCATCCTTCTAAACTCCAAAGTGTACAAGCCCAGCTGCTCCATTCTCTCAGCATATGACAGTCCCGCCATCCCGGGAATTAACCTTGTAAACCTACGCTGCACTCCCTCAATAGCAAGAATGTCCTTCCTCAAATTAGGGGACCAAAACTGCACACAATGCTCCAGGTGTGGTCTCACTAGGGCTCTGTACATGTCATTGTTGGTGTACAAATGTTACCATGGTAGAGGGTACGGTCAGTGAGTCAATGGCCGCGTATTAAAAATACAATTGAAAGCTGAGTAAAACATTTTCACACAGAGGGAATGAACAGCCAAAAGGAAGTAGAAGAGGCTGGTACAATTGCAACATGTAAAATAAATGTTGACTCTAATATTTGTGCCTTCAATATTCTTTAGGTAGCTTGTAATTGGAAGGGGAAGCATCAGTGTTTTCTCCTCACAATGGAAACCATGGTGTTAATGAAATCAAATGTTATTGAAGATGTTATGTGGGCTTCAGTGAAAGAGCGTTTAATGATCCTTCACCATTACACCGCCGCCCCCGCCCCCCCTCCTGCCGCACCGCCTCCCACCACGCCTCAACTTGCAGACTGACCAAAATGATTGAGTCATAGAATCATAGGGCTGTGCAGCAAGGAAACAGGCCCTTCGGCCCAACTTGCCCACACTGGCCAACAATGTCCCAGCTACACTAGTCCCACTTGCCTGCGCTTGGTCCATATCCCTTACAAACGTGTCCTATCCATGTACCTGTCTAACTGTTTCTTAAACGATGGTATAGCCCCAGCCTCAACTATCTCCCTCTGGCAGCTTGTTCCTTACACCCACCACCCCTTTGTGTGAAAAAGTTACCCCTCAGATTCCTATTAATCTTTTCCACTTCACCTTGAACCTATGTCCTCTGGTCCTCAATTCCCCAACTCTGGCCAAGAGACTCTGTGCATCTACCCAATCTATACCTCTCATGATTTTATACACCTCTCTAAGATCACCCCCCTCATCTTCCTGCGCTCCAAGGAATTGAGACCCAGCCTACTCAACCTCTCTCGATACATCACACCATCCATACCTGGCAATATCCTCGTGAATCTTTTCTGAACAATTTCAGCTTGATAATATGTTTCCATAACATGGTGCCCAGAACTGAACACAATATTCTAAATGCGGTCTTACCAACGTCTTATACAACTGTAACTTCTATACTCAATACTCTGACTGATGAAGGCAATGTGTCTAAAGCCTTTTTGACCACCTGATCTACCTGTGACTTGACCTTCAAGGAACCATGCACTTGCACTCTTAGATCCCTCTGCTCCACAACACTACCCAGAGGCCTACCATTTACTGTGTAGGTCCTGCCCTTGTTAGACGTCCCAAAATACAACACGTCACATTTCTCTGTATTAAATTCCATCAACCATTCCTCAACCCACCTGGCCAATTGATCCAGATCCTGCTGCAATTTTTCACAACCATCTTCACTGTCTGCAGAACCACTCACTTTTGTATCATCAGCAAACTTGCTAATCTTGTCCTGTATGTTCTCATCCAAATCATTGATGTAGATGACAAACAGTAACGGGCCCAGCACCAAACCCTGTGGCACACCACTAGTCACAGGCCTCCAGTCCGAGAAGCAACCTTCCACCATCACCCTCTGCTTCCTTCCATGGAGCCAATTTGCTATCCATTCAGCTATCTTTACTTGGATCCCATGTGATCCAAGTAAAGATGGCATATAAATTGGCTGGAGGAAGCAGCAAATTTAGAACTCAACAGGCATTAATTGAGGGGGAAAAAAGAGCATGAAAGAAAGCTTGCGAGGAATATAAAACGGACTGTAAAAGCATCTTTAGAAATGTAAAAAGGAAAAGATTATTGAAGACAAATGTAGGTTCCCTTGCAATCAGAAAATTTATAATGGGAAACAAAGAAATGGCAGAACAGTTAAACAAATACTTTGGTTCTGTCTTCACTAAGGAAGACACAAACAATCTCCCAGAAATAATAGGGGACCGAGGATCCAGTGGGAGGGAGGAACTGAAGGGAATCCACTTTAGTCAGGAAATGGTGTTGGGCAAACTGTCAGGACTGAAGGCTGATAAATCCCCAGGGCCTGATGGTCTGTATCCCAGAGTACTCAAGGAGGTGACCCTAGAAATGGGTGCATTGGTGATCATTTTCCAGTGTTCTCTCGACTCCGGATCAGTTCCTGTGGACTGGAGGGTAGCCAATGTAACTCCACTCTTTAAGAAAGGAGGGAGAGAACAGGGAATTATAGGCCAGCTAGCCTGACATCGGTAGTGGGGAAGATGCTTGAGTCGGTTGTTAAAGATGTTATAGCAGCGCATTTGGAAAGCAGTGACAGGATCGGTCAAAGTCAGCATGGATTTATGAAGGGGAAATCATGCTTGACTGATCTTCTGGAATTTTTTGAGGATGTAACAAGTAGAATGGATAAGGGAGAGCCAGTGGATGTGGTGTATCTGGACTTTCAAAAAGCCTTTGACAAGGTCCCACACAAGAGGTTAGTGTGCAAAATTAGAGCACATGGTATTGGGGGTAGGGTATTGACATGGATAGAGAACTGGTTGGCAGACAGGAAGCAAAGAGTAGGATTTTCAGAATGGCAGGCAGTGACTAGTGGGATGCCGCAAGGCTCGGTGCTGACGCGCTGACTTCCTCCAACATTTTTTGTTTGGCTTGTTTTTATTCCCTCTAGTTTTTAGACTCTGTACCCTGGGGAAAAGACTGTGACCATTCAACTTATCTATGCTCATCATGAGGACAAAGAGGAAGAAGGTTGTACTTTATTGTCTTCCATCACAGTGAGGAATGTGGAATTCACTGTGGTCGAAGTTTATGTTCACTTTTATGTGGCTGTGTGTCTTGTTGCTTTTCACTTAGTGTGGCTGTATGGTAACTTAAATTTCACTGTACCTTAATTGGTACATGTGACAATAAACTGACCTTGAAACCTTGAAACCTTGATTTAATATATGAATGAATGAATGAATGAATGAACAGGAACAATCCGCTCAACACCACTCCCCTGGCTCCCTGTCCTATTCAATATAGCCCCTCCACACATCCGGCGAGTAGCCCTCACTCAAAGGATGCTCCAAAAGATCAAAAATTCCCCTCATCTGCCAATTCACATGGACATTTCAACCTACCCACTGCTCGACTTCCATCTAGACGACCAATTTGGAAGAACCCACCACCAGCTGATTTCACCACCCATTTCAGCTTGGATAAAGGAATGGGAGTCCAAGGACGTCCCAAAATAAACATCTGGTGTCAGACCCAACCCTACCGGTCCCTGGCACCAATCTCCCAAGGAAGCAGTGGACGACGCTGAATAGATTCAGGACTGGACATGGCCCCTGCTTGGCCAGCCTTCACAAATGGGGCAGCAGCCCAACCCCATGGTGTGCTTGTGGAGAGCAGCAAACAATGCAACACATCATTGAAGCATGCCCACAAAAAAGACTTAAAGGAGGACTTGTCACCCTTCATACAGCAGATCAAGAGGCAACTGCTTGGCTAAAGGACTTTGCATTCGCTAAATAAATAAAATGAATGAATGAATGAATGAATAAGTTTATTGGCCAAGTATTCACATACAAGGAATTTGCCTTGGTACATCTCTATTAGCTCACACCCTCATCCTCCTCCTCACCAAACAGACCCACCCTATCCAGTCTCTCCTTATAACTCCAGCTCTCCAATAGCTATACCAGCTTCCTTGGCTGGGTTATGCAGTTAATCTCAGTCCCCCATTCTCATCCTCATAGTTCTGATCTTTTCCTCCCCCATTGATCTTTCAATCGTTTTTCTAAAATTAACCAATAAATCTGCTTCCGTTATCATTTCAAGCCGTGCATTCTCGGTCGATCTGCTGTCTCCTTTCACCCTGTATCCTCATTCTTTGTTTATCTCACACTGCAACACGATTTGCCTGCCCTATCCCCATCGCTGCATTGGGAAACAAAACACAACAGCCTTGGACCGTGTCCGCCAATGGTGGCCAGGTGATCTTGAACAGAAAACATCTTGCGGCATGCTCTGCAGTGTACTCGGGGTTTGCGAGTGCG
>JAXLNO010000440.1:0-90026 GCA_038087875.1 Malacoraja senta | reverse complement strand
GGAATGACGGTGGAACTGCAATGGCAGGAATTTCTGGGCATAATCAGGAAGACGCAGGATCATTTCATTCCAAAAAGGGAGAAAGATTCTAAGGGGAGTAGGAGGCAACCGTGGCTGACAAGAGAAGTTAGGGATAGAATAAAACTAAAAGAAAAAATGTATTACACAGCAAAGAGTAGCCGGAAGCCAGAGGATTGGGAAACTTTCATAGGACAGCAGAAGGAAACAAAACGGGCAATACAGGCTGAAAAAGATGAAGTACGAAGGGAAGCTGGCCAGGAATATAAAGAAGGACAGTAAAAGCTTCTTTAGATATGTTAAGGGAAAAACAGTAGAAAAGTCAAATGTGGGTCCCTTGAAGGCAGACACGGGTGAAATTATTATGGGCAACAAGGAAATGGCAGAAGAGTTGAACAGGTACTTCGGATCTGTCTTCACTAAGGAAGACACAAACAATCTCCCAGATGTACTGGAGGACAGGGGATCTAAGGGGGTAGAGGAACTGAAAGAAATTGTCATTAGGCGAGAAATAGTATTGGGTAGGCTAATGGGACTGAAGGATGATAAATCCCCTGGGCCTGATGGTCTGCATCCCAGGGTCCTCAGGGAGGTGGCTCTAGAAATAGTGGACACATTGGTGATCATTTTCCAATGTTCAATAGATTCAGAATCAGTTCCTGTGGATTGGAGGATAGCTAATGTTATCCCACTTTTCAAGAAAGGAGCGAGAGAGAAAACAGGGAATTACAGACCAGTTAGCGTGACTTTGGTGGTGGGAAAGATGCTGGAGTCAATTATTAAAGAGGGAATAATGGGGCATTTGGATAGCAGTGAAAGGATTAGTCCAAGTGAACATGGATTTATGAAAGGAAAATCATGCTTGACTAATCTTCTGGAATTGTTTGAGGATGTGACAAGTAAAATGGATGAAGGGGAGCCAGTGGATGTAGTGTATCTAGAGTTTCAGAAAGCTTTTAATAAGGTCCCACACTGGAGACTGGTGACTAAAATTAGAGCACATGGTATTGGTGGTAGGGTGTTGACATGGATAGAAAATTGGTTGGCAGACAGGAAGCAAACAGTAGGAGTGAAGGGTCCTTTTCAGAATGGCAGGCAGTGGCGAGTGGAGTGCCGCAAGGCTCAGTGTTGGGGCCGCAACTGTTTACCATATATATTAATGATTTGGAAGAGGGAATTAGGAGCAACACTAGCAAGTTGGGTGGCAGTGTGAACTGTGTTGAGGACGTTAGGAGGTTGCAGGATGACCTGGACAGGTTGAGTGAGTGGGCAGATGCGTGGCAGATGCAGTATAATATAGATAAATGTGAGGTTATCCACTTTGGCGGCAAAAACAAGGGGGCAGATTATTATCTCAATGGGGTTAGGTTAGGTCAGGCGGAAGTACAGCGAGACCTGGGTGTCCTTGTACACTGGTCACTGAACGTTGGCGTGCAGGTACAGCAGGCAGTGAAGATAGCTAATGGAATGTAGACAAAAATGCTGGAGAAACTCAGCGGGTGCAGCAGCATCTATGGTGCGAAGGAAATAGGCAACGTTTTGGGCCGAAACCCTTCTTCAGATGGATGTAGGATGGGGGTGGGGGTGGGGGGAGAAAGGAGAAAGGAGAAAGGAGAAAGGAAGAGGAGGAGCCCGAGCGCTGAGCGAGAGCTGAGAAGGGGGGGAGACAGCAAGGGCTACCGGATATTGGAGAAGTCAGTGTTCATGCCACTAGGGTGCAAACTGCCCAAGCGGAATATGAGGTGCTGCTCCTCCAATTTACGGTGGGCCTCACTCTGGCCATGGAGGAGGCCCAGGCCAGAAAGGTCAGATTCGGAATGGGAGAGGGAGATGAAGTGCTGAGCCACCGGGATATCAGGTTGGTTAATGCGAACCGAGCGGATGTGTTCGGCGAAACGATCGCCAAGCCTACGCTTGGTCTCACTGGTGTAGATCAGCTGACATCTAGAGCAGCGGATGCAATAGATGAGGTTGGATGAAATGCAGGTGAACCTCTGCCGCACCTGGAACGAATGCTGGGTCCTTGGAAGGAGTCGAGGGGGGAGGTAAAGTGAGTAGTGTAGCATCTCTTGCGGTTGCAAGGGAAAGTGCCCGGGGAGGGGGTGGTGCGGGAGGGAAGGGCAGAATTGACCAGGGAGTTACGGAGGAAGCGGTCTCTGTGGAAAGCAGACAGGGGGGGAGATGGGAAGATGTGGCCAGTGGTGGGGTCATGTTGGAGGTGGCGAAATTGTCGGAAGACTATTTGATGTATGTGACAGCTTTTGGGGTGAAAGGTGAGGACTAGGGGGACTCTGCCCTTGTTATGAGTGGGGGGGGAGAGAGAGCAGTGTTACGGGGTATGGATGAGACCCTGGTTAGAGCCTCATCTATAGTAGGGCAGGGATTTAACCAAGGGGGATAGGATGGAGTCGAGGTATGTGGAAATAAGTTCGGTAGGGGACGAACAGGCAGAGACAATGGGTCCACCGGGACAGTCAGGTTTGTGGATTTTGGGGAGAAGGTAAAATCAGGCCGTGCGGGGCTGGGGAATGATGAGGTTGGAGGCTTGGGGGGGTGGGGGGGCAGGGAGTCGGAGTTGATGAAGTCGGTGATGGTGCTAGAGATAGTGGCCTGGTGCTCGTCTGTGGGGTCATGGTCCAGGGGTAAGTAGGAGGAGGTGCCCGAGAGTTGGCACATGGCCTCAGCTTTCTAGAGATCGACGCGCCAGACTACCATGGCACCTCTCTTCTCAGTGGGTTTGATAACCCAGTCTGGGTTGTTGTGGAGTGAGTCGATGGCTGTACTTCAGAGGGGGAGAGATTGGAGTGAGACAGGGGACTGGAGAAGTTGAGGGGGTTCATGTCCCGCTGGCAGTTTTGAATAAAAAGGTCTAAAGCCAGAAGGCCATGAGGGGGGGTCCAAGAGGAGGGGGTCTGTTGGAGACGGGAAAAGGGATCAACAATAGGGGGCGAGGACTCCTTCCCATGGAAGAACGTAGTGAGGCGGAGGCGACGGTAGACGACCTCCAAGTCTGGTGGGCGCGGAACTCATTGAGCTAATGGAAAGTTGGCCTTCATAACAAGAGGATTTCAGTATAGGAGTAAAGAGGTCCTTCTGCAGTTGTATAGGGCTCTGGTGAGACCACATCTGGAGTATTGCGTACAGTTTTGGTCTCCTAATTTGCGGAAGGACATCCTTGTGATTGAGGCAGTGCAGCGTAGGTTCACGAGATTGATCCCTGCGATGGCAGGACTGTCATATGTGGAAAGATTGAAAAGACTAGGCTTGTATTCACTGGAGTTTAGAAGGATGAGGGGTTATCTTGTACTAGCTTATAAAATTATAAAAGGACTGGACAAGCTAGATGCAGGAAAAATGTTCCCAATGTTGGGCGAGTCCAGAACCAGGGGCCAGTCTTAGAATAAAGTAGAGGCCATTTAAGACTGAGGTGAGAAGAAACTTTTTCACCCAGAGAGTTGTGAATTTGTGGAATTCCCTGCCACAGAGGGCAGTGGAGGCCAAATCACTGGATGGATTTAAGAGATAGTTAGATAGAGCTCTAGGGGTTAGTGGAGTCAAGGGATATGGGGAGAAGGCAGGCACGGGTTATTGATTGGGGACGACCAGCTATGATCACAATGAATGGTGGTGCTGGCTCGAAGGGACGAATGGCCTCCTCCTGCACCTATTTTCTATGTTTCTGCGTTTCTTAATAAACCGACATGCACTTAGAAGCCATTGAGGCCTTCGCAATTGAAGCCCTGTTTTAATTGCCTGCATTCTGCATATTTAATGTGGTCCTTCTTGAAGATAGGATTCACAGTTCAAAACAAACAGCGGACAAACAATACATGTGTTCATTGCCTGTCCTCATTCATATTTACGTTTTGGGCTTTTGGAGACAGGATTCAACTGTCACACACATAACGTGTCAAAGTTGTATGCAACCTTACGTTTCCAGCTGCAAACCAAGTTCAAAAGATTTATTTTATGCAAAATAAAGACCTTTCACATCAGTGAGACTATCAATTTTATTTTTGAAAAGGGAGCGAGAGAGAAAATGGGGAATTACAGACCAGTTAGTCTAACATCGGTAGAGGGAAAAATGTTAGAGTCAGTTATTAAAGATGGGATAGCAGCACATTTGGAAAGTGGTGAAATCATTGGACAGTCAGCATGGATTTATGAAAGGTAAATCATGTCTGACGAATCTTATAGAATTTTTCGAGGATGTAACTAGTAGAGTGGATAAGGGAGAACCAGTGGATGTGTTATATCTGGACTTTCAGAAGGCTTTCGACAAGGTCCCACATAAGAGATTAGTATACAAACTTAAAGCACATGGTATTGACGGTTCAGTATTGATGTGGATAGAGAACTGGCTGGCAGACAGGAAGCAAAGAGTAGGAGTAAACGGGTCCTTTTCAGAAGGGCAGGCAGTGACTAGTGGGGTACCACAAGCCTCAGTGCTGCGACCCCAGCTATTTACAATATATATTAATGATTTGGACGAGGGAATTGAATGCAACATCTCAAAGTTGCGGATGACACGAAGCTGGGGGGCAGTGTTAGCTGTGAGGAGGGTGCTAGGAGGCTGCAAGATGACTTGGATAGGCTGGGTGAGTAGGCAAATGCATGGCAGATGCAGTATAATGTGGATAAATGTGAGGTTATCCACTTTGGTGGCAAAAACAGGAAAGTAGACTATTATCTGAATGGTGGCCGATTAGGAAAAGGGGAGATGCAACGAGACCTGGGTGTCATGGTACACCAGTCATTGAAAGTAGGCATGCAGGTGCAGCAGGCAGTGAAGAAAGTGAATGGTATGTTAGCATTCATAGCAAAAGGACGAGCATAGGAGCAGCGAGGTACTACTGCAGTTGTACAGGGTCTTGGTGAGACCACACCTAGAGTATCGCGTAGAGTATTGGTCTCGTAATCTGAGGAAAGACATTCTTGCCATAGAGGGAGTACAGAGAAGGTTCACAAGACTGATTCCTGGGATGGCAGGACTTTCATATGAAGAAAGACTGGATAGACTCGGCTTGTACTCGCTAGAATTTAGAAGATTGAGGGGGGATCTTATAGGAACTTACAAAATTCTTAAGGGGTTGGACAGGCTAGAAGCAGGAAGATTGTTCCTGATGTTGGGGAAGTCCAGAACACGGGGTCACAGTTTAAGGATAAGGGGGAAGTCTTTTAAGACCGAGATGAGAAAAACATTTTTCACACAGAGTGGTGAATCTGTGGAATTCTCTGCCACAGAAGGTAGTTGAGGCCAGTTCATTGGCTATATTTAAGAGGGAGTTAGATGTGGCCCTTGTGGCTAAAGGGATCAGGGGGTATGGAGAGAAAGCAGGTACTGGATACTGAGTTGGATGATCAGCCATGATCATATTGAATGGCGGTGCAGGCTCGAAGGGCCGAATGGCCTACTCTTGCACATATTTTCTATGTTTCTAATCCATCTGGAGGACATCGCAGCTTCCGGTATATGTTATTAATACACGAAACGTGTACTTTCCTACCTGTTAAAAACCGCCAAAATGGTGATTTTTTGCGCTGTAAATAATTGTGGAAGTCGGGGTAAGTGTGAGAGACATGTACCCAACTTCAGAATTCAAAAAGTGAAGCGAGATGAAGGTAAAGAGAAGCGAGAGCTGAAGGGACAACAACAGCTAAAGTGCTTGGCAAACATTGAAAATATTGGGAATTATCGCGTTTGCTCACTGCATTTCATCAACAGTAAGGCATTATTTGTGTTTTTTCTTGATTCCTTTGGTATCTAAAAAGTCTCAGAAGTGATAAATCTGGCTGTAAATTTTGCTTCAGAGGCGTTTTCTTTTTGTATGTAAAAACCCACTTGAGAACCATGGGCGATTTAAAATTTTTACAGACAGATTTATGACTTGTGAAACTTTTTAGATGCCAAAGGAATCAAGAAAAAACACAAATTATTCCTTAGTTGATGAAATGCAGTGAGCAAACGGCCAATGTTCACCAAGCACTTTAGCTGTTGTTGTCCCTTCAGCTCTAGCTTCTACCTACCGTCATTTTTCCACACTTTTGGAATCCTGAAGTAGGATAAATGTCTCCCACTCTTATCCCGATTTCCATAATTATTTACAGCGCAAAATTGACAATTTCGGCGGATTTTAACGGGCCCACTACGCTGGAAACAATGGTCAGTGCTTACCTGCGGTTCATCGCGTGTACTCCACTTGGCATAGCGTAGCAACAGTATGGGTCAGTAGGCGTTTCTGTGGACATAGATACATAGATACATAGAAAATAGGTGCAGGAGTACGCCATTTGGCCCTTCGAGCCTGCACCGCCATTCAATATGATCATGGCTGATCATCCAACTCAGTAGCAGAGAGTTCCAGAGATTCACCACTCTCTGTGTGAAAAAGTTTTTCCTCATCTCGGTCTTAAAGTATTTCCCCCTTATCCTTAAGTTGTGACCCCTTGTCCTGGACTTCCCCAACATCGGGAACAATCTTCCTGCATCTAGCCTGTCCAACCCCATAAGAATTTTGTACGTTTCTATAAGATCCCCTCTCAATCTCCTAAATTCTAGCGAGTATAAGCCAAGTCTATCCAGTCTTTCTTCATATGAAAGTCCTGACATCCCAGGAATCAGTCTGGTGAACCTTCTCTGCACTCCCTCTATGGCTATAATGTCCTTCCTCAGATTTGGAGACCAAAACTGTATGCAATACTCCAGGTGTGGTCTCACCAAGACCCTGTACAACTGCAGTAGAACCTCCCTGCTCCTATACTCAAATCCTCTTGCTATGAAGGCCAACATACCATTCGCTTTCTTCACTTCCTGCTGCACCTGCATGCCTACTTTCAATCAGTCTGAAGAAGGGTTTCGGCCCGAAACGTTACCTTATTTCCTTCGCTCCATAGATGCTGCTGCACCCGCTGAGTTTCTCCAGCATTTTTGTGTACCTGCCTACTTTCAATGACTGGTGTACCATGACACCCAGGTCTCGCTGCATCTCCCCATTTCCTAATCGGCCACCATTTAGATAATAGTCTGCCTTCCCGTTTTTGCCACCAAAGTGGATAACCTCACATTTATCCACATTATACTGCATCTGCCAAACATTTGCCCACTCACCCAGCCTATCCAAGTCACCTTGCAGTCTCCTAGCACCCTCCTCACAGCTAACACTGCCCCCCAGCTTAGTGTCATCCGCAAACTTGGAGATGTTGCTTTCAATTCCCTCGTCCAGATCATTAATATAAATTGTAAATAGCTGGGGTCCCAGCACTGAGCCTTGCGGTACCCCACTAGTCACTGCCTGCCATTGTGAAAAGGACCTTACTCCTACTCTTTGCTTCCTGTTTGCCAGCCAGTTCTCTATGCACATCAATACTGAACCCCCAATACCGTGTGATTTAAGTTTGTATCCTAATCTCTTATGTGGTACCTTGTCGAAAGCTTCTGAAAGTCCAGATACAACACATCCACTGGTTCTCCCCTATCCACTCTACTAGTTACATCCTCGAAAAATTCTATAAGATTCGTCAGACACGATTTTCCTTTCGTAAATCCATGATGACTTTGTCCAATGATTTCACCACTTTCCAAATGTGCTGCTATCCCATCTTTAATAACTGACTCTAGCAGTTTCCCCACTACCGATGTTAGACTAACTGGTCTGTAATTCCCCGTTTTCTCTCTCCCTCCCTTCTTAAAAAGTGGGGTTACGTTTGCTACCCTCCAATCCTCAGGAACTACTCCAGAATCTAAAGAGTTTTGAAAAATTATCACTAATGCATCCACTATTTCTGGAGCTACTTCCTTAAGTACTCTGGGATGCAGCCTATCTGGCCCTGGTGATTTATCGGCCTTTAATCCATTCAATTTACCCAACACCACTTCCCGACTAACCTGGATTTCACTCAGTTCCTCCATCTCCTTTGACCCGCGGCCCCCTGCTATTTCCGGCAGATTATTTATGTCTTCCTTAGTGAAGACGAAACCAAAGTATTTATTCAATTGGTCCGCCATATCCTTGTTCCCCATGATCAATTCACCTGTTTCTGACTGCAAGGGACCTACATTTGTTTACTAATCTCTTTCTCTTCACATATCTATAAAAACTTTTGCAGTCAGTTTTTATGTTCCCTGCCAGTTTCCTTTCATAATCTATTTTCCCTTTCCTAATTAAGCCCCTTGTCCTCCTCTGCTGGTCTCTGAATTTCTCCCAGTCCTCTGGTATGCTGCTTTTTCTGGCTAATTTGTACGCATCATCTTTTGCTTTGATACTATCCCTGATTCCCCTTGTTATCCACGGATGCACTACCTTCCCTGATTTATTCTTTTGCCAAACTGGGATGAACAATGTTTGTAGTTCATCCATGCAGTCTTTAAATGCCTTCCATTGCATATCCACCGTCAACCCTTTTAGAACTATTTGCCAGTCAATCTTGGCCAATTCACGTCTCATACCCTCAAAGTTACCTTTCTTTAAGTTCAGAACCTTTGTTTCTGAATTAACAATGTCACTCTCCATCCTAATGAAGAACTCAACCATATTATGGTCACTCTTGCCCAAGGGGGCACGCACAACAAGACTGCTAACTAACCCTTCCTCATTACTCAATACCCAGTCTAGAATAGCCTGCTCTCTCGTTGGTTCCTCTACATGTTGGTTTAGATAACTATCCCTCATACATTCCAAGAAATCCTCTTCCTCAGCACCCCTGCCAATTTGATTCACCCAATCTATATGTAGATTGAAGTCACCCATTATAACTGTTTTGCCTTTGTTGCACGCATTTCTAATTTCCTGTTTGATGCCATCCCCAACTTCACTACTACTGCTAGGTGGCCTGTACACAACACCCACCAGCGTTTTCTGCCCCTTAGTGTTTCGCAGCTCTACCCATACCGATTCCACATCCTCCAAGCTAATGTCCTTCCTTTCCACTGCGTTAATCTCCTCTCTAACCAGCAACGCTACCCCACCTCCTTTTCCTTTCTCTCTATCCCTCCTGAATATTGAATATCCCTGGATGTTCAGCTCCCAGCCTTGGTCACCCTGGAGCCATGTCTCCGTGATCCCAACTATATCATAATCATTAATTGCTATCTGCACGTTCAACTCATCCACCTTATTACGAATGCTCCTTGCATTGAGACACAAAGCCTTCAGGCTTGTTTTTACAACGCTCTTACCCCTTATACAATTATGTTGAAAAGTGGCTCTTTTTGATTTTTTGCCCTGGATTTGTCTGCCTGCCACTTTTACTTTTCACCTTGCTACCTATTGCTTCCGCCCGCATTTTACACCCCTCTGTTTCTCTGCTCACCCATTTAAGAAGCCCACCACCTCTTATTCTCTGTTTATTATTGTTTTCTTCTCCCCCCCCCACATGTTGGGTCTGAGTGCTTTCCTTCTCTGCCTCCTGCCTCACACACTGTCTAATAGCATTCTCTATTTGAGTCCCTCCCCCCAACCATTCTAGTTTAAAGTCTCCCCAGTAGCCTTTGCAGATCTCCCTGCAATGATATCGGTCCCCCTCAGGTTCAAGTGCAACCCATCCTTTTTGTACAGGTCGAACCTTCCACAAAAGAGGTCCCAATGATCCAGAAATTTGAATCCCTGCCTTCTGCACCAGTCCTTCAACCACGCATTTATCCTCCACCTCGCTCCATTCCTACTCTCACTGTCGCGTGGCACAGGCAGTAATTCCGAGATTGTTACCTTTGCTGTCCTTCTCTTGAACTCCCCTCCTAACTCCCTAAATTCTCCTTTCAGGACCTCTTCTCTTTTTTTTACCTATGTCATTGGTACCTATATGTATCACGACCTCGGGCTCCTCTCCCTGCCCTTTCATGATGTCTTGGACACGTTGAGACACATCACAGACCCTGGCGGGTGCGGAACTCATTGAAGTGGGGACGGAGGGGGACAAAGGTGAGGCCTCTGCTGACGACAGACCGTTCGGTATCTGAGAGAGGGAGGTCGGGGGGGATGGTGAACACATGACAGGGATGGGGGTTGGGGCCGGAGGAAGGCAGGTGAGTGGACTGAGGCGATGGTGGCCGATTAGGAAAAGGGGAGATGCAACGAGACCTGGGTGTCATGGTACACCAGTCATTGAAAGTAGGCATGCAGGTGCAGCAGGCAGCGAAGAAATCAAATGGTATGTTAGCATTCATAGCAAAAGGATTTGAGTATAGGTGCAGGGAGGTTCTACTGCAGTTGTACAGGGTCTTGGTGAGACCACAGCTGGAGTATTGCGTGCAGTTTTGGTCTCCTAATATGAGGAAAGACATTCTTGCCATAGCGGGAGTACAGAGAAGGTTCACCAGACTGATTCCTGGGATGTCACGACTTTCATAGGAAGAAAGACTGGATAGACTCGGCTTGGACTCGCTAGAATCTAGAAGATTGAGGGGGAATCTTATAGAAACTTACAAAATTCTTAAGGCGTTGGACAGGCTAGATGCAGGAAGATTGTTCACGATGTTGGGGAAGTCCAGAACAAGGGGTCACAGTTTAAGGATAAGGGGGAAATCTTTTAGGACCGAGATGAGAAAAACATTTTTCACACAGAGAGTGGTGAATCTCTGGAATTCTCTGCCACAGAAGGTAGTTGAGGCCAGTTCATTGGCTATATTTAAGAGAGAGTTAGATGTGGCCCTTGTGGCTAAAGGGATCAGGGGGTATGGAGAGACGGCAGGTACGGGATACTGAGTTGGATGATCAGCCATGATCATATTGAATGGCGGTGCAGGCTCGAAGGGCCGAATGGCCTACTCCTGCACCTATTTTCTATGTTTCTATGATATCTGGTGGGGGGGGCGGTGGTGGGTGGTCAGGGGGTAGGGGGGTATGAGGACTGTAGTGTGGGTGTGGAAGAGCTGGGGTCACATGGTTTGAGGGGGATGGGGTAGACCCAGTGGAACAACCAATGAGGTTACCAGGGTTGGATGACTAGTACTAGGACCCAGCTCAGTCAAACCCAGGGGAGTTGGAGTCTGCAGCGTGGAGTCTTCAGGCCCGGTGCTGAGTCCAGGCTGCAGGTGAGGCAACGACTGCGGGCTGCTGTAGGGCAGTGGAGTGGCCAGGGTCGGCGGGCAAACAGTAGGAGGTCCTCTCCACAACGAATATTAACCTCACCTGCATATTAATCTCTCCCCCCCCAACAACACCAAAGCCCCCGGAATCGCAAGCACAATGCCACCGATGGTAGGGTTTGTAAGAACGCCACTATGTCAAAAGTTTTGTACACCTTGGTGCAAGGGCAGAACTCGCTATCAAAACATGGAGGGGACGGGACCACACTTTTTTTGGGCGGCCACGCGCGCATGCGCACAATCACACACACGCGCGCAAGGCTTCGGAGGCTCAATCCAGCGCTAAATGCAGCTCAACTCTGCCTGTCTCACCGGGTTAACTACAGCCCTGTCTGGACTGACAGGATACCAGCGCTGCTTCTCCGCGCTGGCCATATTTCCCGCAAGCCCAGGCAGGCGACAGGCTCACCTGGTGAGACAGGCAGAGTGAGCTGGGTTTAGCGCTGCTTCTCTGCGCTGGATGTGGGCCTGGGGGCACCGCGCCCTTCTGACTATCGACCAAAGATCCTATAGCGGAGGATCTCTGCTGCCGACCTCTCTGGCCACCCGCGGGGTGGGGGGGGGCGGTACTCGGGTGGGGACGGGACAGCGCTGGAGACCCGGCCGGGATCGATCCTGCCTGCGGATGAAGCGCAGGTCTATGCCACGTCTCCCTCCTCCAATCACCGCACTCTATCCTCAGTCCCACCCCCTCCCTCCTCCAATCATCGCGCTGAATTATCATGTCCCGCCCCCATTGCCTGCTGACCCACGTCTCCCTCGTCCAATCGGCCCCCTCCCTCGATCAGCAGTCCCACCCCCACTGTCTCGCGGAAAGCGGAGATTTCACCGGGTTTTGAAATACGGATTACAAAAACTTGGGGGGGATGTCCCCACCTCTGAAAACATGGAGGGGACATGTCCCCTCTGGCCCCCCCCCTCGGGTTTTCCGCCCCCGCCTTGGTGGAGCGGGCCGAGGCCCCCCTAGATCTCGAGGCCCTAAACTTAAGCTTGTCTGGCTCATACGTAAATCCGGCCCTGGTGGGAGGAAACCGGAGAGCCCGGAGAAAACCCACGCAGGTCAAGGAGAGAGAGAACGTGCAAACTCCGTACAGACAGCGCCCGTGGTCGGGGTCTCTGGCGCCGTGAGGCGGCAACTCTACCACTGGGTCACCGTGACGCCCAGAGAGGGAGGGAGAGGTGAATACTTCTCTCTCCCTCTCTCCCTCGTCTCCCTCTCTTCCCTCTCTCCCTCTCTTCCCTCTCTTCCTCTCCTCCCTTCTCTCCCTCTCCCTCTCTCCCTCCCTCCCTCTCTCCCTCTTCCCCTCTCCCCCCCTCTTCCCCTCTCCCCCTCTCCCTCCTCAAAACGTTCACAAAACTTGCCCAAACTTTCTCTCACTCATTCCCTCCCTCTCTCCCTCATCCCTCCTATCCCTCTCCCTCCCTCTTCCCCTCTCCCCCTCTCCCTCCTCAAAACGTTCACAAAACTTTCCCAAACTTTCTCTCACTCATTCCCTCCCTCTCTCCCTCATCCCTCTCTTCCCTCTTCCCTCTCCTCCAATCCCTCTCTCTCTCCCTCTCTCTCTCTCGCTCTCTCCCTTCAAAACTTTCTCAAATGTTTCTCAAAGGTTTCTGAAAACTCTCACAAACTTTCTCTCACACTCATTCCCTCCCTCTCTCCCCACTCTCTCTCCCTCCCTCCCTCTCTCCCTCCCTCCTTCTCCCCCTCCCTCTCTCCACCCCACCCTCAATGCACCAACAAAACAACGAAAACCACCCCGGAACCAACATTCGGCGTTTCGCCCTCTATCCGGAGGCCTGAGACCCGCCGTCCCGCTTTGCCAGCCCCGGTGCAACGCTCTAAAGCGTCCCCCCTTCCGCCGGAAGCGCATCGGAATGCTTCTGTGACGAACAGGTAAAGATATAAAATCGCTGCAATGCAACGGGGGAGGCAGCAAGCAGCCAGTGATGCATGCATTCCCTTTAATGCAGCAGCGGGAGCATGCACAAGCGCTGGCAGACGCTTTCCCACACTTTATAACTCACACTAAATCCACACTTAATGTGGCCCTGCAGGCCGATTTCTGACTGATTTCCAAACCATTTGCCCCAAAAACTCCCCCAAGTCACGAAACCGACCTTGCGGGACAACGGGGTGGATGCGGGGAGCCCGGAGCGTCCTGAAAAGGCCCTTCGGCCCATTTCACTCATGCTAGACCTCACTTGGCATTGTCTGCATTGACCTTTCAGAATTTGTAGTCAGCAAGGCAGTTCTCTGCATATCGCCAACTTACCGAGTCCACTCCGGCTTGCAACCATGGCTGACCTATCTCCCCTCTCTCCCCCCCTCTCTCACCCCCTCTCTCACCCCCTTTCTCTCCCCCTCTCTCTCCCCCTCTCTCTGCCCTAGGCATAAGCTCAGGAGCAACCGGGCCTTTGCGGTTGCAGCCCTAGACTGTGGAACAATCATCCCCCTTCCATCAGAACTGCCCCCTCCATCGACTCTTTTAAGTCAAGACTAAAAACTTACCTATACTCCCAAGCCTTTCCTGACGTCCTCTGCGTGAGGGCTACATGTATATATGTATGTAGTTTGTTTTGTTTGTGCTATTCTTATAACAAATGTAAAGCACTTTGGCCAACGAGAGTTGTTTTAAAATGTGCTATATAAATTAAATGTGACTTGACTCTCTCCCCCTCATTCCCCCCTCCCCCTCCCTCTCTCCCCACTCTCTCTCCCCCTCTCTGCCTCTCTCTACCCCCTCTCCCCCTCTCTGCGTCTCTCTCCCCCTCCCTCTCTCCCCCTCTATCTCCACCTCTCTGCCTCTCTCTCCCCCTCTTCCTCTCCCTCTCTCTCTCTCCCCCCTCTCTCTCTCTCTCCCCCTCTCTCTCTCTCTCTCCCTCTCCTCTCTCTCTCTCTCTCTCTCTCTCTCTCTCTCTCTCCCTCTATCTCCCCTCCCTCTCTGCCCCTCTCTCTCTCCCTCTCCCTCCATCCCTAGTGAGACCCCACCTGGAGTATTGTGTGCAGTTTTGGCCTGTTGGCCTTCATAACAAGAGGAGTTGAGTATAGGAGCAAAGAGGTCCTTCTGCAGTTGTACAGGCCCTGGTGAGACCACACCTGGAGTACTGTTTGCAGTTTTGGCCTGTTGGCCTTCATAACAAGAGGAGTTGAGTATAGGAGCAAAGAGGTCCTTCTGCAGTTGTACAGGGCCCTAGTGAGACCACACCAGGAGTATTGTGTGCAGTTTTGGCCTGTTGGCCTTCATAACAAGAGGAGTTGAGTATAGGAGCAAGAGGTCCTTCTGCAGTTGTACAGGGCGCTGGTGAGACCACACCTGGAGTATTTGTGTGCAGTTTTGGTCCCCTAATTTGAGGAAGGACATTCTTGCTATTGAGGGAGCCCAGCGTAGGTTCACCAGGTTAATTCCCGGGATGGCGGGGCTGTCATATGCTGAGAGAATGGAGCGGCTGGGCTTGTATACTCTGGAGTTTAGAGGGATGAGAGGGAATCTTATTGAAACATATAAGATTATTAAAGGTTTGGAAACGCTAGAGGCAGGAAACATGTTCCCGATTTTGGGAGGAGTCCAGAACCAGGGACACACAGTTTAAGAATAAGGGGTCAGCCATATAGAACGGAGACGAGGAGACACTTTTTCTCACAGAGAGTTGTGAGTGTGGAATTCTCTGCCTGAGAGGGCGGTGGAGGCAGGTTCTCTGGATGTTTTTTCAAGAGCGAGCTAGATAGGGCTCTTAAAGATGGCGGAGTCAGGGGATATGGGGAGAAGGCAGGAACAGGGTACTGATTGGGGATGATCAGCCATGATCACATTGAATGGTGGTGCTGGCTCGAAGGGCCGAATGGCCTCCTCCTGCACCTGTTGTCAATTGTCCAGTGAAGGTGATTTGACTCTATTGCAGGTAGACAAAAATTCTGGAGAAACTCAGCGTGTGAAGCAGCATCTATGGAGCGAAGGAAATGGTTCTTGAGTCTGAAGAAGGGTCTCGACCCGAATCGTCAACTATTCCTTCGCTCCATAGATGCTGCCTCACCCGCTGAGTTACTCCAGCATTTTATGTCTACCTTCGATTTTCCAGCATCTGCAGTTCCTTCTTAAACATTTAGACGATATTGTTGTCTCATTTATTCCATTCCATTGTGGTTCTTACAGAGAACGAGTCGTTATAAATATCTGTCCTGGCCAATGGTGTTTCTATTTGCAGATCATTTCTCTTCCCTGTCCTATGTGTTGAGTAAGTTATGTATCTATCTGCAGTTAGGCCCATGGTTGGCAGGAATGGGTCTATGTTCACCCAAATCCTCTGTCCCAGAGAGAGTGGGAGAGAGAGAGAGTGAGAGAGAGAGACAGCGGGAGACACAGAGAGAGACAGACTGAGAGAGACCGAGAGAGAGAGAGAGACAGGGAGGGAGAGGCACAGAGAGAGAGACAATGAGAGAGACAGGGAGAGAGAGAGGAGAGAGAGAATGAGAGAGACAAAGAGAGAGACAAAGAGAGAGAGACAAAGAGAAAAAGAGAGAGAGACCGAGAGAAAGAGAGAGAGAGATAAACAGGGAGACAGAGAGAGAATGAGCGAGAGAGAGAGAAAGAGAGAGAGAGAGAGAGACAGAGAGAGAGAGCGAGCGAGAAATACATTAGAAACATAGAAAACCTGCCACCGCCATTCAATATGATCATGGCTGATCACCCAACTCAGTATCCTGTACCTGCCTTCTCTCCATACCCCCTGATCCCTTTAGCCACAAGGGCCACATCTAACTCCCTCTTAAATATAGCCAATGAACTGGCCTCAACTACCTTCTGTGGCAGAGAATTCCACAGATTCACCACTCTCTGTGTGAAAAATGATTTTCTCATCTCGGTCCTAAAAGACTTCCCCCTTATCCTTAAACTGTGACCCCTTGTTCTGGACTTCCCCAACATCGGGAACAATCTTCTGCATCTAGCCTGTCCAACCCCTGAAGATTTTGTAAGTTTCTATAAGATCCCCCTCAATCTTCTAAATTCTAGCGAGTACAAGCCGAGTCTATCCAGTCGTTCTTCATATGAAAGTCCTGCCATCCCAGGAATCAGTCTGGTGAACCTTCTCTGTACTCCCTCTATGGCAAGAATGTCTTTCCTTAGATTAGGAGACTAAAACTGTACGCAATAGTCCAGGTGTGGTCTCACCAAGACCCTGTACACTGCAGTAGAACCTCCCTGCTCTTATACTAAAATCCTTTTGCTATGAATGCTAACATACCATTCCCTTTCTTCGCTGCCTGCTGCACCTCCATGCCTACTTTCAATGACTGGTGTACCATGACACCCAGGTCTCGTTGCATCTCTCCTTTTCCTAATCGGCCACCATTCAGATAATATTCTACTTTCCTGTTTTGCCACCAAAGTGAATAACCTCACATTTATCCACATTATATCAGGGGATATGAAGGCGGGTACAGGATACTGAGCTGGATGATCAGCCATGATCATATTGAATGGCGGTACAGGCTCGAAGGGCCGAATGGCCTACTCCTGCACCTGTTTTCTAGGTTTTTTGTTAAGGGGGGACTTGATAGAGGTCTTTTAAATGATGAGAGGGTTAGACAGAGTTGACGTCGATAAGCTTTTTCCATTGAGAGTAGTAGGGAAGATTCAAACAAGAGGACATGATTTGAGAATAAAGGGACAGAAGTTTAGGGGTAACATGAGGGCGAACTTCTTTACTCAGAGAGTGGTAGCTGTGTGGAATGAGCTCCCAGTGGAAATTGTGGGTTCAGGTTCGATTTTATCATTTAAAAATAAATTGGATAGGTATATGGACGGGAAAGGAATGGAGGGTTATGGTCTGAGTGCAGGTAGATGGGACTAGGGAGAATATGTGTTCGGCACAGACTAGAAGGGCCGAAATGGCCTGATTCCATGCTGTAATTGTTATATGGTTATATGGAGGCGTTTGCCTGACCGTAGCAGCTGGAACAGTCCGTTGCAGGGGTGGAAGGGGTCTCCCATGATCTTGTTGGCTCTGAGTTGAACCTCCTGATGCATAGTTCCTGCAGGGGGGCGAGTGTAGTTCCCATAGTGCGTTCGGCCGAACGCACTACTCTCTGCAGAGCCTTCTTGTCCTGGGCAGAGCAGTTCCCAAACCAATCGTGATATTTCCGGACAAGATGCTTTCCACAGCCGCTGAGTAGAAGCACTGGAGGATCCTCAGAGACACTCTGAATTTCCTCAATTGCCTGAGGTGGTAAAGGCGCTGCCTTGCCTTACTCACCAGTGCTGCAGCGTGTGATGTCCATGTCATATCCTCAGAGATGTGGACTCCCAGGTATTTAAAACAGCTCACTCTATCCACAGTGTCCCCATTTATCCTCAATGGTGTGTATGTCCTCGGATGATGTGCCCTCCTAAAGTCCACGATCAGCTCCTTAGTTTTTTGATATTCAAGAAGAGGCTGTTGTCCTGACACCAGTGCCAGATCAGCCACCTCTTCCCGGTAGGCCTCCTCGTTATTTTCAGTGATCTGGCCCACCACCACAGTGTCATCAGCAAACTTGATTATCGAGTTGGAGCTGAACCTAGCCACACAGTCATGTGTGTACAGGGAGTACAGTAGGGGGCTGAGGACGTAACCCTGGGGGGATCCTGTGCTAAGGATGAGGGACTTCGATGTATTGCCTCCCATCTGACTACCTGGGGCCTGGTGGTGAGAAAGTCCAGGACCCAGGCACACAGGGGGGTGTTGAGCCCTAATTCCAGCAGCTTCTCGGCTAATCTGGTGGGGACTATCGTGTTGAAGGCTGAACTGAAGTCTCTGAACAGCATCTTCACATAGCCCCCTTCTGCTGTCAAGGTGAGAGAGAGCGGTGTGCCGAACCTGGGAGACCGCATCGTCCGTGGATCTGTTCGGACAGTATGCGAAATGTAACGGGTCCATGTGAGGGAGGAAGGCGCAGATGTGTTTCTGGACTAGCCTCTCAAAGCATTTCATGACTACCGAGGTGAGTGCCACCGGACGGTAGTCATTCAGACAGGCCGAGGAGGCATTTTTAGGTACCGGTACAATGATGGATCTTTTGAAACAGGCAGGGACCACGGACTTGTCCAGGGAGAGGTTGAATATTGTAGTGAGCACCGGAGCTAGCTGCGTAGCACAAGACTTAAGTACTTGCCCCGAGATGCCATCTGGGCCTACAGCTTTCCTTGTGTTCACACGTGTCAGAGCCCTCCTCACATCGTGCTCGGACAACAAGAATGTGTGCACATTCCTCCCTTCAGCTTCGTTAGCCAGCACGCTGGCGGTATGTCGATAGTCGGCAAACCTGGGGTGATGTTGCCCGACTCGAAACGAGCGTAGAAGGAGCTCAGGTCATCAGCTAGGGAGGTGACGGCACTTCCGGTTGAGGGGGTAGTTGGTTACAGGCCATAGCCCCTGCCACAGGTGTCTGGTGTCCTGCTGCTCCATCTGAGGACCATGACTACCCGACAGTGACAGTGTGACACTTTTAGATCCTACTGTATGTTGTCATTAAACAGTTGGTTTTAAAATACATATTGGATTCATCGCGGAGCGGGTGATGCCTTAGCTGGATCGCCGTTTGAAGCTCTGGAGTGTTGGGCCTGCTGCTTCAACATCATGGAGCTGTGGTTTGCGGAGCTCCCAGCCTCGGGCCGCGCTGATTTCAACATTGCGGAGCCATGGGGTCCCTTTGCCGAGGGCCGCCAGCATGAATCTCCAACCAGCTAAGCCTGTGGACTTCGGGAGCCGCGGTCTCCGGTAGGAAGTGGCCGATTCGGAAGTCCAAGCCGCTGAGAATGTTCTCCCGTTCCAATGTCGGTTGGTGACCCCCAAAGTTCTTTGTACCAATGGCCATGAGGGGGGAGGGTCCAAGAGTAGAGGGTCAGTTGGAGACGGGTAAAGGGATCATCAATGGGGGCGAGGACTCCTTCCCATGGAAAAACGGTGTGAGGCGGAGGCGATGGAAGAAGAGCTCCACATCGTGGCGGACGCGGAACTCATTGAGGTGGGGACAGAGGATTGGGAAACTTTTATAGGAAACAGAACGGGCAATATGGGCAGAAAAGATGAAGTACGAAGGGAAGCTGGGCAGGAATATAAAGAAGGACAGTAAAAGCTTCTTTAGATATGTTAAGGGAAAAAGAGAGTGAGAGAGAGGGGGACAGAGATAGAGAGAGAGAGAGAGGGGGGGACTGAGAGAGAGAGGCAGAGGGACAGAGAGGGAGGGACGGAGAGAGGGAGAGAGAGAGCAATAGAGAGAGAGAGAGAGGGGGGGCAGAGAGAGGGTCAGAGAGAGAGAGAGAGGGATAGAGAGAGACGGAGGGGGAGAGGGAGGGGACAGAGAGAGAGAGGGACAGAGAGAGAGAGAGGTGGGGACAGAGCGAGACCCACGGAGAGAGAAAGGGAGAGAGAGAGGGGGGCAGAGAAAGAGAGAGGAGGGACAGAGAGAGAGAGAGAAAGAGAGAGAGAGAGACAGACAGAGAGAGATGGAGAGAGGGGGACAGAGAGAGAGGGGACAGAGAGACAAAGAGAGAGAGAGAGAGAGGGACAGAGAATGAGAGAAGGACAGAGGGAGAGAGAGAGCAACAGAGAGAATGTGCTGGAGTGACATTTTGGGTCGAGACCCTTTGGTTTAGTTTAGTTTAGAGATGCAGCACGGAAACAGGTCTTTCGGCCCACGGAGTCCGCGCCGACCAGCGATCACCCCGTACACTAGCACTATCCTACGCACATTAGGGACAATTTAACAATTTTGCTGAGGCCGATTAATCTACCGCCCTGAACGTCTTTGAACGGTTTCCTCCACCATAAACGCACCCAATATGTGCTCGTAATGTCCTGTGTACGAGCTTGTTGACCCTCTGTGTTCTCCTCCTGCAGGGTTTAGGAGCCGTTGCTGTGGACGGAGAGACGGGGACGTGAGCAGCCATTGAGGGTGGCCAGGGTGCCGGTGAGCACCCCCCCCCCCCCATCTGCTCGGTGTGCGACTGAGGTTCGAGGGGCTGCGCTTCGATGGAGGTCCCCATGACGGGGCACAACAAGGAGAAGCGTTATGAGTGCGACGTGTGTGGCAAGGCCTGGCAGTGCCCGAGCGAGCTGGAGATCCACCGGCGGGTTCACACTGGAGAACGCCCCTACACCTGCAACGACTGCGGCAGGGGCTTCACTCAGTCCAGTCACCTGCTGGTGCACCAGCGCACCCACACCGGCGAGCGTCCCTACATCTGTGCCCAGTGCGGCAAGGGCTTCACCCACTCCGGCAACCTGCTGATGCACCAGCGAACCCACACCGGCGAGCGTCCCTACATCTGCGCCCAGTGCGGCAAGGGCTTCAGCCGCTCCGACAACCTGCTGAAGCACCAGCGCACCCACACCGGCGAACGTCCCTACACCTGTGCCCAGTGCGGCAAGGGCTTCACCTGCTCCACCAAGCTGCTGTCCCACCAGCGGGTGCACACCGGCGAGCGCCCCTACACCTGCTCCCAGTGTGGCAAGGGCTTCATCCGCTCCGACACCCTGCTGCAGCACCAGCGCACTCACACCGGCGAGCGTCCCTACATCTGCACCCAGTGCGGCAAGGGCTTCACTCAGTCCACCAACCTGCTGTCCCACCAGCGTACCCACACCGGCGAGCGACCCTACACCTGCGCCCAGTGCGCCAAGGGCTTCACCCGCTCCTCCAAGCTGCTGTCCCACCAGCGGGTGCACACCAGCGACCGTCCCGTCCCCAGCCCGGTGCGTGGGGAACGCTTTGCCATGGCCTTCCACGACCTGTCTCACCAGCACGCGCACACCAGTGGCCAGCCCTACGACTGCCCGTACTGCGGTGAGGAGTTTGACAGCTCGCGGGGGTTGCGGCAGCACCGTCGGACCCACGCCAGCGAGCAGCTCCTCCCACTGTGACAAGAGAGCACGGGGGCTGCGGGAGCACCAGCGGATACACACCGGAGAGAGACCCTTTGTGTGCTCTGAGTGTGGCAAGGGTTTCACCTGCATGTCCAGCCTGTGGCAGCATTGGCGTACCCACAGCAGTGAGCGTCCCTTCCCCTGCCCGTTCTGTGGTAAGGGCTTCACCCGCCTTGACCACCTGCTGGAGTACCGGCGAGTCCACATCGGGCAGCGCCCCTTCACCTGCCCGCTCAGTGGCAAAGCCTTTGCCCGCTCCTCCAGCCTGTCACGTGGATAGGCGATGTTTAGGTAGACACAAAATGCTGGAAGGAATGGGTAACGTTTCGGGTCATTTCTTCAATCACCCATTCTCTCCAGAGATGCTGCCTGTCCCGCTGAGTTACTCCAGCAATTTGTGTCCTTTTTTGTAAACCAGTATCTGCAGTTCCTTGTTTTTAATCCATTCTGGTTAACCATCTCTGCACCTTCCCCAAAGCCTCCACATCAGTCCTGTAATGGAGTGACCAGAACTGTATGCAATACTGTAAATGCTACCTGACCAATGTCCCTTAAAGCTGCACATATACATTCCTCTCTCTCCCCTCTCCCCCTCGTACACAAATTCTCTCCACTCCACCCTCTCGTGCCCCCTCCTCTCTCACACTCCCTCTCTCGCTCCGTCTCTCTCACCCACTCCCTCTCTCTCCCTCTGTCACACACTCCCTCTCTCACATGCACACACACCCTCTCTCTCTTGCTCTCTCACACACACTTTCTCTCACACACACACTCACTCTCACACACACTCACGCGCACACACGGTTCGCAATAACCAACCTGATCTCCCGGTGGCTCAACACTTCAACTCCCCCTCCCATTCTGAATCCTACCTTTCTGTCCTGGGCCTCCTCCATGGCCAGAGTGAGGCCCACCGTAAATTGGAGGAGCAGCACCTCATATTTCGCTTGGACAGTTTGCAAACCAGCGGTATGAATATTGACCTCTCCAAATTCAGGTAATACCTACCAAAGATCCTATAGATAGGCCACTCCTGCGAAATGCAATGGGCTGACGTGTAGTACGCAAAGGAGCGGAACGTGGGCATTTTGTTCGTCCATTTCAGTAACCGGAACCTACCCGACCCGACCCGCAGTGTAATCAACGTTGTGGGGGAACAGTTTGTGTGTGTGATATAGGGTTAGATTCATAATTCTGTTAGTTCATAATTCTGTTAATTCTTGTTAAAGAATAAAATGTTTATAAATTTTGACTCTGGTAAATTTCTTTTTTAATGTTTTTTTAATCATTTCTTTTAAAATGGCTCATGTGCTGTGTTTGAGTTGATTTTGTATTACACTTGCACTCTGTAATTCATTCATCTAATCACACTGTTCACAACTGCAGTATTTGGCAAAATAATAGCAATATGACCCTACAGGCGCAGGTGTAGGGTCAAATTATACTTCTTTTATGCTTTACCTGAGGGGATAAATTGCAGACTTTATTTTTAAAATCTCAAAATTTTGTAACATTGCTACTAAAAGACTTCCCCCTTTATCCTTAAACTGTGACCCCTTGTTCTGGACTTCCCCAACGTCGGGAACAATCTTCCCGCATCTAGCCTATCCAACCCCTTAAGAATGTTGTAAGTTTCTATAAGATCCCCCCTCAATCTTCTCAATTCTAGCGAGTACAAGCCGAGTCTATCCAGTCTTTCTTAATATGAAAGTCCTGCCATCCCAGGAATCAGTCTGGTGAACCTTCTCTGTACTCCCTCTATGGCAAGAATGTCTTTGCTCAGATTAGGAGACCAAAACTGTACGCAATACCCCAGGTGTGGTCTCACCAAGACCATGTACAACTGCAGTAGAACCTCACTGCGCCTGTACTCAACGTGACGCCCGAGTGACGTCACAGCCCGAGTGAGGAGACGCCCGAGTCCGAGTGACGTCACAGCCCGAGTGAGCCGAGTGTGTGACCGCCGCCGGAAACACCCGAGTGCGTGAGCGGAAACACCCGAGGCGGGCGGGCGGATCCGTTGCTCACCGGCATCCTGGCCACCCTCAATGGCTGCTCACGTCCCCGTCTCTCCGTCCACAACAACGGATCCTAGCAATATGAAGATTCCAGTTGCTCTAGCCCTGGAATGTTCCTTAATGTTTTTGTGTCTATGGAGTTGTTTCTCAACAATAAAATGGGTCTGGTCTTCCCAATAGGCAGAGAGTGGAATGAGATCTGTCTGTTATGGCGGGGTTATCTAATTTAAGTATTTCACCAAATTAAATTTGTTTTGAGCAAGATTTACAAATGATGTATAACTTAAGGATGGTTTTATTCAGCGAGCATACAACTGATTAGATTGTGCTGGAAAGAACACACATATATGAATAATAATAATAATAATTTTATTTATATAGCGCTTTTCAGGACTCAAAGTCGCTTATGTGATATAGATGTATATAATCATATAACACACACATTTACATTTCTTCCAATTTTTATATCCAATGATGAACCTTATTTCAGACTAGACAAGGGACAACATTAAATAAAAAAACATTGTAAACCTCCCCGCAACTTCACTCTGGTGTCTCGGCCGTGCTGATCCGGGCCAGACTCCCCGCATGCTGTGCAAGGAACATCTTTTCGCTTTTATTGTGATTTATTTCTCTTTTTAACACTGAATATCTGATAACGACACATTAGCAGCATATGGCACCAATGTTGCACTAATAATTCATAATAGCAATCCATTAACATGGTTAACACTTTATTTCTGACATGCATAGTAAGATTTATAGAACTCACATTATTCTGTGTGCGGGATATACAGGGTTGCAGTGTTCAGTATATCAGCTAACCAGTGAAAGTGATGTACAATTCAACGTATGTAACACAATGGTAGCCCCAGGAGGGGTATGTGGGTGTAGGGGAGGTACGGGGGGATTCCCTACCTGCGTGTCACAGGTGAACCCGGCCACCTCCCCTTCACACATGGAGCTGACGACCATCTCAGGAATCAGTCTGGTGAACCTTCTCTGCACTCCCTCTATGGCAATAATGTCCTTCCTCAGATTTGGAGACCAAAACTGTATGCAATACTCCAGGTGTGGTCTCACCAAGACCCTGTACAACTGCACTAGAACCTCCCTGCTCCTATACTCAACGTGACGCCCGAGTGACCTCACAGCCCGAGTGAGCCGAGTGTATGACCGCCGCCGGAAACTGCCCCCCAGCTTAGTGTCATCCGCAAACTTGGAGATATTGCCTTCAATTCCCTCATCCAGCTCATTAATATATATTGTAAATAGCTGGGGTCCCAGCACTGAGCCTTGCGGTACCCCACTAGTCACTGCCTGCCATTGTGAAAAGGACCCGTTTACTCCTACTCTTTGCTTCCTGTTTGCCAGCCAATTCTCTATCCACATCAATACTGAACCCCCAATGCCATGTGCTTTACGTTTGTATACTAATCTCTTATGCGGGACCTTGTCGAAAGCCTTCTGGAAGTCCAGATACACCACATCCACTGGTTCTCCCCTATCCACGCTACTAGTTACATCCTCGAAAAATTCTATAAGATTCGTCAGACATGATTTACCTTTCGTAAATCCATGCTGACTTTGTCCAATCATTTCACCACTTTCCAAATGTGCTGCTATCCCATCTTTAATAACTGACTCTAGCAGTTTCCCCACTACCGATGTTAGACTAACTGGTCTGTAATTCCCCGTTTTCTCTCTCCCTCCTTTCTTAAAAAGTGGGGTTACATTTGCTACCCGCCAATCCTCAGGAACTACTCCAGAATCTAAAGAGTTTTGAAAGATTATTACTAATGCATCCACTATATCTGGAGCTACTTCCTTAAGTACTCTGGGATGCAGCCTATCTGGCCCTGGGGATTTATCGGCCTTTAATCCATTCAATTTACCCAACACCACTTCCCGACTAACCTGGATTTCACTCAATTCCTCCAACTCCTTTGACCCGCGGTCCCCTGCTATTTCCGGCAGATTGTTTATGTCTTCCTTAGTGAAGACGGAACCAAAGTAGTTATTCAATTGGTCCGCCATATCCTTGTTCCCCATCATCAACTCACCTGTTTCTGACTGCAAGGGACCTACATTTGTTTTAACTAAACTCTTTCTTTTCACATATGTATAAAAACTTTTGCAGTCAGTTTTCATGTTCCCTGCCAGTTTTCTTTCATAATCTACTTTTCCTTTCCTAATTAAGCCCTTTGTCCTCCTCTGCTGGTCTCTGAATTTCTCCCAGTCCTCCGGTATGCTGCTTTTTCTGGCTAATTTGTACGCATCATCCTTTGCTTTGATACCATCCCTGATTTCCCTTGTTATCCACGGATGCACTACCTTCCCTGATTTATTCTTTTGCCAAACTGGGATGAACAATTTTTGTAGTTCATCCATGCAGTCTTTAAATGTCTTTCATTGCATATCCACCGTCAACCCTTTTAGAATTAATTGCCAGTCAATCTTGGCCAATTCACGTCTCATACCCTCAAAGTTACCTTTCTTTAAGTTCAGAACCATTGTTTCTGAATTAACAATGTCACTCTCCATCCTAATGAAGAACTCAACCACATTATGGTCACTCTTGCCCAAGGGGGCACGTACAACAAGACTGCTAACTAACCCTTCCTCATTACTCAATACCCAGTTTTGAATAGTCTGCTCTCTCGTTGGTTCCTCTACATGTTGATTTAGATAACTATCCCGCATACATTCCAAGAAATCCTCTTCCTCAGCACCCCTGCCAATTTGATTCACCCAATCTATATGTAGATTGAAGTCACCCATTATAACTGTTTTGCCTTTGTCGCACGCATTTCTAGTTTTCTGTTTGATACCATCCCCAACTTCACTACTACTGCTAGGTGGCCTGTACACAACACCCACCAGCGTTTTCTGCCCCTTAGTGTTTCGCAGCTCTACCCATACCGATTCCACATCCTCGAAACTAATGTCCTTCCTTTCCATTGCGTTAATCTGCTCTCTAACCAGCAACGCTACCCCACCTCCTTTCCCTTTCTGTCTATCCCTCCTGAATATTGAATATCCCTGGATGTTCAGCTCCCAGCCTTGGTCACCCTGGAGCCATGTCTCCGTGATCCCAACTATATCATAGTCATTAATAGCTATCTGCACATTCAACTCATCCACCTTATTACGAATCCACCTTATTACTAAGAGTAATAACTCATCCACCTTATTACTAAGAGTGACGGCGGTTTGGCACTTCCTGACTAGGCGATACTATTGGGCAGGTAACTTGCAAAAACTCTTGTATTGGATGAATGATGATTGCGAACACCTACCGACCTGGGTACACATGGAAAAGGCGAGTTCACGTCTCCCGTTGCGGTCTGTTCTATGCTCCCAACTTCCCCTTCCTATAACATCTGTGGGTGCAGGCCCAATTGCGTCCTTCCCGCTCAAGAAATGGAGTCAATTCAGGAAAAACTTTAGTTTACAAGGCCCTTCCATCTTGACCCCACTGCTTAAAAATCACGTCTTTAAACCTTCAAGTACAGACCACGCATTCAAAACCTGGCATAGCAACGGTATCAGTAGTATCAAAAACCTATACAAGGATGGCATCTTTTCGTCCTTTGCGGAGCTTTCGTCCAACTATAGCCTCCCAAACTCCCACCTTTATCTTTTTTTCCAGATTTGGGATTTTGTGAAGAAGACATTCCCCCATTTCCCAAATCGCCCCCCTGAAACCCTGACCGATACCATCTTAGCTCTAGAGCCCAACCGGAAGAAATGCATCTCTATTTTGTATAACTTGCTAGGGTCGGTTATATTGAAATCTCATACCTCATTAAAAGCTGCGTGGGAGGATGAGCTGAATACGAAACTAGCAGACCAGCAATGGGACTCTGCCTTGGATTTGATCCATTTTTCCTCCATATGTGCCCGTCATGGCCTAATCCAATGCAAAGTCCTTCACAAAGTCCACTACACAAATGCAAGATTATCTATAATGTACCCCGCTGTTAGGGACACCTGCAACAGATGTAATCAATCCCCTGCCAACCATAGCCATATGTTTTGGTCTTGCTCTAAGCTAGCAGCCTTTTGGAGGAGCGCTTTCGACTTGATAAGCAGAGCTTACGGCCAGACTATTCCTCCAAACCCAATGTCAGCCATTTTCGGTACCCCTCCCAACACCAACCTCTCTGTTGCGGTGAAACGGGTCCTAGCTTTTACAACCTTGTTAGCCCGTAGACTGATCTTGCTTAACTGGAGGCTCACCTGTCCCCCGACACACGCCCATTGGATTAAGGAGGTGCTTTACAATTTAAAGCTTGAAAAACTTAGGTTCTCTCTCAAAGGCTCTACCAAGACATTCCTAGATACATGGAAACCTTTCTTGGAACTTGTTAACTATCTCAACTTGTCCCCGGACTCGGAAGAGGACTGAGTATTCTCCACCATTGTTTTGCTCTACTGTAGCTGCTCTCCCCTTAACCCCCCCTCCCCACACTTATTTATTTAATTACTTACTTATTGACTGTTATTAGTGACCCCAATTTTTTTAATTTAAATTTTTTTTTTTTTTAAGCACTTTTTGTTTTGTTTATCTTAGCATATTTGTGTGGATGTGTACGTATGTGAGTGTTTGTTTGTCCCCGTTTGGTTCCTACCTGATTTGGGTCGGTTGAAGGTGGGTAAGGGTAAGGGCTTTGAGGGTCACTTACATACTGTTGCACAATTATGCCTTGACTGTCACTGTCTGTTATCATAGTATGTATGCAAATTGCTGTGAAATTCAAATAAAAAGATTTAAATAATAAAATGATGAGAGGGATAGCCAGAGTTGACGTGGATAAGCTTTTTCCATTGAGAGTAGTAGGGAAGATTCAAACAAGAGGACATGATTTGAGAATTAAGGGACAGAAGTTTAGGGGTAACATGAGGGGGGACCTCTTTACTCAGAGAATGGTAGCTGTGTGGAATGAGCTCCCAGTGGAAGTGGTGGGTGCAGGTTCGATTTTATCATTTAAAAATGAATTAGATAGGTATATGGACGGGAAAGGAATGGAGGGTTATGGTCTGAGTGCAGGTAGATGGGACTAGGGGAGAATACGTGTTCGGCACGGACTAGAAGGGCCGAGATGGTCTGTTTCCGTGCTGTAATTGTTATATGGTTAAATGGAGGCGTTTGCCTGACCGTAGCAGCTGGAACAGTCCGTGGCAGGGGTGGAAGGGGTCTCCCATGATCTTGTTGGTTCTGGAGTTGAACGTCCTGATGTATAGTTCCTGCAGGGGGGCGAGTGTAGTTCCCATAGTGCGGTCGGCCGAACGCACTACCCTCTGCAGAGCCTTCTTGTCCTGGGCAGAACAGTTCCCAAACCAAATCGTGATATTTCCGGACAATATGCTTTCCACAGCCGCTGAGTAGAAGCACTGGAGGATCCTCAGAGACACTCTGAATTTCCTCAATTGCCTGAGGTGGTAAAGGCGCTGCCTTGCCTTACTCACCAGTGCTGCAGCGTGTGATGTCCATGTCATATCCTCAGAGATGTGGACTCCCAGGTATTTAAAACAGCTCACGCTATCCACAGTGTCCCCATTTATCCTCAATGGTGTGTACGTCCTCGGATGATGTGCCCTCCTAAAGTCCACGATCAGCTCCTTCGTTTTTTTGATATTCAAGAGGAGGCTGTTGTTCTGACACCAGCGCCAGATCAGCCACCACCTCCCGGTAGGCCTTCTCATTATTTTCAGTGATCTGGCCCACCACCACAGTGTCATCAGCAAACTTGATTATCGAGTTGGTGCTGAACCTAGCCACACAGTCATGTGTGTACAGTGAGTACAGTAGGGGGCTGAGGACGTAACCCTGGGGGGATCCTGTGCTAACGATGAGGGACTTTGATATATTTCCCCCCATCTTGACTACCTGGGGCCTTGCGGTGAGAAAGTCCAGGACCCAGGCACACAGGGGTGTTGAGCCCTAATTCCAGCAGCTTCTCGGCCAGTCTGGTGGGGACTATCGTGTTGAAGGCTGAACTGAAGTCTATGAACAGCATCCTCACGTAGTCCCCTTCTGGCTGTCAAGGTGAGAGAGAGCGGTGTGCAGAACCTGGGAGAGCGCATCGTCCGTGGATCTGTTCGGACGGTATGCGAATTGTAACGGGTCCATGTGAGGGAGGAAGGCGCAGATGTGTTTCTTGACTAGCCTCTCAAAGCATTCCATGACTACCGATGTGAGTGCCACCAGACGGTAGTCATTCAGACAGGCTGGGGAGGCATTTTTAGGTACAGGTACAATGATGGATCTTTTGAAACAAGCAGGGACCACGGACTTGGCCAGGGAGAGGTTGAATATTGTAATGAGCTTCTGCGTAGCTAGCTGCGCAGCACAGGACTTAAGTACCCGCCCCGAGATGCCATCTGGGCCTACAGCTTTCCCCTTGTTCACCCGTGTCAGAGCCCTCTTCACATCGTGCTCGGACAATAAGAATGTGTGCACATTCCTCCCTTCAGCTTCGTTAGCCAGCACGCTGGCGGTGTTGTCGATAGTCGGCAAACCTGAGGTGATGTTGCCCGACTCGAAACGAGCTTAGAAGGAGTTCAGGTCATCAGCTAGGGAGGTGCCGGCACTTCCGGTTGAGGGGGTAGTTGGTTACAGTCCGTAGCCCCTGCCACTGGTGTCTGGTGTCCTGCTGCTCCATTTGAGGACCATGACTACCCGACAGTGACAGTGTGACACTTTTAGATCCTACTGTATGTTGTCATTAAACAGTTGGTTTTAAAATAAATATTGGGTTCATCGCGGAGCAGGTGATGCCTTACCTGGAACGCCGTTTGAAGCTCTGGAGTGTTGGGCCTGCTGCTTCAACATCATGCAGCTGTGGTTTGCGGAGCTCCCAGCCTCGGGCCGCGCTGATTTCAACATTGCGGAGCCCTGGGGTCCCTTTGCCGAGGGCCGCCAGCGTGAATCTCCACCCAGCTCAGCCTGTGGATTTTGGGAGCCGCGGTCTCCGGTAGGAAGTGGCCGATTCGGAATTTCCAAGCCGCTGAGAATGTTCTCCCGTTCCGACGTCGGTTGGTGACCCCCAAATTTCATTGTACCAATGGCCATGAGGGGGGGGGGGTCCAAGAGGAGAGGGTCCGTTGGAGACGGGTAAAGGGATCATCAATGGGGGCGGGGACTCCTTCCCATGGAAGAACGGTGTGAGGCGGAGGCGATGGAAGAAGAGCTCCACATCGTGGCGGGCGCGGAACTCATTGAGGTGGGGACAGAGGATTGGGAAACTTTTATAGGAAACAAAACGGGCAATACGGGCTGAAAAGATGAAGTACGAAGGGAAGCTGGCCAGGAATATAAAGAAGGACAGTAAAAGCTTCTTTAGATATGTTGAGGGAAAAAGCGAGAGAGAGAGAGACAGAGAGAGGGACAGACATAGAGAGAGAGAGAGAGCTAGAGAGAGACGGGACAGAGATAGAGAGTGAGAGATTGAGAGAGGGACAGAGAGAGAGAGGCAGAGGGACAGAGAGACAGAGTAAGAGCGAGGGACAGAGAGAGAGAGAGGGACAGAGAGAGAGAGAGGGACAGAGAGAGAGAGAGACCCACAGAGAGAGGGGGGCTGAGAGAGAGATGGAGAAAGGGGGACAGAGAGAGAGAGGGGGGGGACAGAGAGACAAAGAGAGAGTGGGACAGAGAATGAGAGAAGGACAGAGAGGGAGAGAGAGAGGAAAAGAGAGAGGGGGGACAGAGAGAGAGAGATCGACAGAGAGAATGTGCTGGGGTGACATTTTGAGTCGAGACCCTTTAGTTTAGTTTAGAGATGCAGCGCGGAAACAGGTCTTTGGGCCCACGGAGTCCGCGCCGACCAGCGATCATCCCGTACACTAGCAGTATCCTACACACATCAGGGACAATTTAACAATTTTGTAGAGGCCGATTAATCTACAGCCCCGAACGTCTTTGAACGGTTTCCTCCACCATAAACGCACCCAATATGTGCTCGTAATGTCCTGTTTGCCAGCTTGTTGACCCTCTGTGTTCCCCTCCAGCAGGGTTTAGGAGCCGTTGCTGTGGACGTGAGCAGCCATTGAGGGTGGCCAGGGTGCCGGTGAGACCCCCCCACCCCCCATCTGCTCGGTGTGCGACTGAGCTTAGAGGGGCTGCGCTTCGATGGAGGACCCCATGACGGGGCACAACAAGGAGAAGCGTTATGAGTGCGACGTGTGTGGCAAGGCCTGGCAGTACCCGAGCGAGCTGGAGATCCACCGGCGGGTTCACACTGGAGAACGCCCCTTCGACTGCTCGGAGTGCGGCAAGATCTTCGGTTGTGCTGAAGACCCACCGGCGGGTGCACACGGGCGAGAAGCCCTATGGCTGCTCTACCTGCGACATGAGCTTTGCCCAGTTGACGGGGCTACGGCAGCACCGGCGGGTGCACAGCAGTGAGCGGCCCTTCACCTGCTCCGACTGCGGCAAAGGCTTCAAGTCGTCGCCAGACCTGAAGCAGCACAGGCGCCTGCACACCGGGGAGCGCCCCTACACCTGCAAGGACTGCGGCAGGGGCTTCACTCAGTCCAGTCACCTGCTGGTGCACCAGCGAACCCACACCGGCGAGCGTCCCTACATCTGCGCCCAGTGCGGCAAGGGCTTCAGCCGCTCCGACAACCTGCTGAAGCACCAGCGCACCCACACCGGCGAACGTCCCTAGATCTGTGCCCAGTGCGGCAAGGGCTTCACCTGCTCCACCAAGCTGCTGTCCCACCAGCGGGTGCGCACCGGCGAGCGCCCCTACACCTGCTCCCAGTGTGGCAAGGGCTTCATCCGCTCCGACACCCTGCTGCAGCACCAGCGCACTCACACCGGTGAGCGTCCCTACATCTGCACCCAGTGCGGCAAGGGCTTCACTCAGTCCACCAACCTGCAGTCCCACCAGCGTACCCACACCGGCGAGCGACCCTACACACGCGCCCAGTGCGCCAAGGGCTTCACCCGCTCCTCCAAGCTGCTGTCCCACCAGCGGGTGCACACCGGCGACCGTCCCGTCCCCAGCCCGGTGCGTGGGGAACGCTTTGCCATGGCCTTCCACGACCTGTCTCACCAGCACGCGCACACCAGTGGCCAGCCCTACGACTGCCCGTACTGCGGTGAGGAGTTTGACAGCTCGCGGGGGTTGCGGCAGCACCGTCGGACCCACGCCGGCGAGCAGCTCCTCCCACTGTGACAAGAGAGCATGGGGGCTGCGGGAGCACCAGCGGATACACACCGGAGAGAGACCCTTTGTGTGCTCTGAGTGTGGCAAGGGTTTCACCTGCATGTCCAGCCTGTGGCAGCACCGGCGAACCCACAGCAGTGAGCGTCCCTTCCCCTGCCCGTTCTGTGGTAAGGGCTTCACCCGCCTGGACCACCTGCTGGAGTACCGGCGAGTCCACATCGGGCAGCGCCCCTTCACTTGCCCGCTCAGTGGCAAAGCCTTTGCCCGCTCCTCCAGCCTGTCACGTGGATAGGCGATGTTTAGGTAGACACAAAATGCTGGAAGGAATGGGTAACGTTTCGGGTCATTTCTTCAATCACCAATTCTCTCCAGAGATGCTGCCTGTCCCGCTGAGTTACTCCAGCAATTTGTGTCCTTTTTTGTAAACCAGTATCTGCAGTTCCTTGTTTTTAATCCATTCTGGTTAACCATCTCTGCACCTTCCCCAAAGCCTCCACATCAGTCCTGTAATGGAGTGACCAGAACTGTATGCAATACTGCAAATGCTACCTGACCAATGTCCCTTAAAGCTGCACATATACATTCCTCTCTCTCCCCTCTCCCCCACTCGTACACAAATTCTCTCCACTCCACCCTCTCGTGCACCCTCCCTCTCTCCACACTCCCTCTCTCGCTCCGCCTCTCTCACCCACTCCCTCTCCTCCCTCTCTCACACACTCCCTCTCTCACATGCACACACACCCTCTCTCTCTTGCTCTCTCACACACACTTTCTCTCACACACACATCACTCTCACACACACTCACGCGCACACACGGTTCGCAATAACCAACCTGATCTCCCGGTGGCTCAACACATCAACTCCCCCTCCCATTCTGAATCCTACCTTTCTGTCCTGGGCTTCCTCCATGGCCAGAGTGATGCCCACCGTAAATTGGAGGAGCAGCACCTCATATTTCGCTTGGGCAGTTTGCAACCCAGCGGTATGAACATTGACCTCTCCAAATTCAGGTGATACCTACCAAAGATCCTATAGATAGGCCACTCCTGTGAAATGCAATGGGCTGACGTGTAGTACGCAACGGAGCGGAACGTGGGCATTTTGTTCGTCCATTTCAGTAACCGGAACCTACCCGACCCGACTCGCAGTGTAATCAACGTTGTGGGGGAACAGTTTGTGTGTGTGATATAGGGTTAGATTCATAATTCTGTTAGTTCATAATTCTGTTAATTCTTGTTAAAGAATAAATGTTTATATATTTTGACTCTGGTAATTTTCTTGTTTAATGTTTTTTAATCATTTCTTTTAAAATGTCTCATGTGCTGTGTTTGAGTTGATTTTGTATTACACTTGCACTCTGTAATTCATTCATCTAATCACACTGTTCACAACTGCAGTATTTGGCAAAATAATAGCAATATGAAGATTCCAGTTGCTCTAGCCTGGAATGTTCCTTAATGTTTTTGTGTCTATGGGAGTTGTTTCTCACAATAAAATGGGTCTGGTCTTCCCAATAGCCAGAGAATGGAATGAGATCTGTCTGTTATGGCGGGGTTATCTAATTGAAGTATTTCACCAAATTAAATTTGTTTGAGCAAGATTTACAAATGATGTATAATTAAGGATGGTTTTATTCAGCGAGCATACAACTGATTAGATTGTGCTGGAAAGAACACACATATATGAATGTGATATAGATGTATATAATCATATAACACACACATTTACATTTCTTCCAATTTTTATATCCAATGATGAACTTTATTTCAGACTAGACAAGGGACAACATTAAATAAAAAAACATTGTAAACCTCCCCGCAACTTCACTCTGGTGTCTCGGCCGTGCTGATCTGGGCCAGACTCCCCGCACCTGTGGAAGGAACATCTTTTCGCTTTTATTGTGATTTATTTCTCTTTTTAACACTGAATATCTGATAACGACACATTAGCAGCATATGGCACCAATGTTGCACCAACCCACTCAATTTTAAATAATTCATAATAGCAATCCATTAACATGGTTAACACTTTATTTCTGACATGCATAGTAAGATTTACAGAAAGAACTCACATTATTCTGTGTGCGGGATATACAGGGTTGCAGTGTTCAGTATATTCAGCTAACCAGTGAAAGTGATGTACAATTCAACGTATGTAACACAATGCTAGCCCCAGGAGTGGTATGTGTGTGTAGGTGGGGTACGGGGGGATTCCGTACCCGCGTGTCACAGGTGAACTCGGCTACCTCGCCTTCACACATGGAGCTGATGACCGTCTCCCACACGGGCAGCTTGAACTTCTTGCCGATGATCAGATCCATGGGTGTTGTCCGGCTGTCGTCGATGAGCGTCCGCTCTGGGTCACAGCGCAAGGTCTTGTGGGGGGTGAGAGGTCACAGGTCTGTGTGGGGTCTGTGTGGGGGGGTGAGAGCTCACAGGTCAGTGGTCACTGCGTCATCAAATCAGGGCGGTCGGGGAGCGGGATGTCGCTCTAAACATAGAAAATAGGTGCAGGAGGAGGCCATTCATTATGATCATGGGCTGATCGTCCCCAATCAATAACCCGTCCCTGCCTTCTCCCCATATCCTTTGACTCCACTAGCCCTAGAGCTCTATCTAACTCTCTCTTAAATCCATCCCAGTGATTTGGCCTCCACCGCCCTCTGTGGCAGGGAATTCCACAAATTCACAACTCTGGGTGAAAAGTTTTTTCTCACCTCAATCTTAAATGACCTCCCCTTTATTCCAAGACTGTGGCCCCTGGTTCTGGACTCGCCCAACATTGGGAACATTTTTGCTGCATCTAGCTTGTCCAGTCCTTTTAATAATTTTATATGTTTCTATAAGAACCCTCCCCCCCTTATCCTTCTAAACTCCAGTGAATACAAGCCTAGTCTTTTCAATCATTCCTCATATGACAGTCCCGCCATCCCAGGGTTCAATCTCGTGAACCTACGCTACACTGCCTCAATCACAAGGATGTCCTTCCTCAAATTAGGAGAACAAAACTGTACACAATACTCCAGATGTGGTCTCACCAGAGCCCTATACAACTGCAGAAGAACCTCTTTACTCCTATACTGAAATCCTCTTGTTATGAAGGCAACATTCCATTAGCTTTTTTCACTGCCTGCTGTACCTGCACGCCAACTTTCAGTGACCGGTGTACAAGGACACCAGGTCTCGCTGTACCTCCCCCTTACCTAACCTAACCCAATTGAGATAATAATCTGCCCCTCTGTTTTTGCTGCCAAAGTGGATAACCTCACATTTATCTATATTATACTGCATCTGCCACCCATCTGCCCACTCACTCAACCTGTCCAGGTCACCCTACAACCTCCTAACAATCCTCTTCACAGTTCACACTGCCACCCAGCTTTGTGTCATCCTCAACTTGCTCGTGTTGCTCCTAATTCCCTCTTCCAAATCATTAATATATATGGTAAACAGTTGCGGGCCCAACACCGAGCCTTGCGACACTCCACTCGCCACTGCCTGCCATTCTGAAAAGGACCCGTTCACTCCCACTATTTGCTTCCGGTCTGCCAACCAATTTTCTATCCCTGTCAACACCCTACCCCCAATACCGTGTGCTCTAATTTTAGTCACCAGTCTCCATGTGGGACTTTATCAAAAGGTTTCTGAAAGTCTAGATACACTACATCCACTGGCTCCCCTTCATCCATCTTACTTGTCACATCCTCAAAAAATTCCAGAAGATTAGTCAAGCATGATTTCCCTTTCATAAATCCGTGTTGACTTGGACTAATCCTTTTACTGCTATCCAAATGCCCCATTATTACCTCTTTAATAATTGACTCCAGCATCTTTCCCACCACCAAAGTCAGGCTAAGTGGTCTGTAATTCCCCGTTTTCTCTCTCGCTCCTTTCTTGAAAAGTGGGATAACATTAGCTATTCTCCAATCCACAGGAACTGATCCCGAATCAATTGAACATTTGAAAATGATCACCAATGCGTCCACTATTTCTAGAGCCACCTCCATGAGGACCCTGGTATGCAGACCATCAGGCCCAGGGGATTTATCATCCTTCAGTCCCATTAGCTTACCCAATACTATATCCCGCCTAATGACAATTTCTTTGCGTTCCTCTACCCCTTAGATCCTCTGTCCTCCAGTACATCTGGGAGATTGTTTGTGTCTTCCTCAGTGAAGACAGATCCGAAGTACCTATTCAACTCTTCTGCCATTTCCTTGTTGGCCATTATAATTTCACCCGTGTCTGCCTTCAAGGGACCCACATTTGACTTTGCTACTCTTTTTCCCTTAACATTTCTAAAGAAGCTATAACTGTCTTCTTTATATTCCTGGCCAGCTTCCCCTCGTACTTCATCTTTTCAGCCCGTATTGCCCGTTTTGTTTCCTTCTGTTGTCCTATGAAAGTTTCCCAGTCCTCTGGCTTCCGGCTACTTCTTTGCTGTGTTATACATCTTTTCTTTTAGTTTTATTCTATCCCTAACTTCTCTTGTCAGCCACGGTTGCCTCCTACTCCCCTTAGAATCTTTCTTCCTTTTTGGAATGTAATGATCCTGCGTCTCCCGGATTATGCCCAGAAATTCCTGCCATTGCTGTTCCACCGTCATTCCTGCTAGGATCCCTTTCCAGTCTACTTTGGCCAGCTCCCCTCTCATGCCTTCATAGTCCCCTTTGTTCAACTGCGTCGCTGCCACTTCCGATTTAACGTTCTCCTTCTCAAATTGCAGATTACAACTAATCATATTATGATCACTACCTCCAAGCGGTTCCTTTACCTCGAGTTCTCTTATCATATCTGGTTTATTGGACAACACTAAATCCAGAATTGCCTTTTCTCTGGTCGGCTCCATTACAAGCTACTGTAAGAATCCATCTCGGAGGCATTCTACAAACTCTCTTTCTTGGGGTCCTGAACCAACCTGATTTCCCCAGTCTACCTGAATATTGAAATCCCCCATCACCATAATGGCATTACCTCTGTTACCTGCCAGTTTTAACTCCTACTGCAACTTACACCCTACATCCGGCTAATATTTGGGGGTCTGTAAATAACACCAATTAGTGTCTTCTTGCCTTTACAATTCCTCAACTCAATCCACAGTGACTCTAGCTCATCAGTCCCTATGTCTTCCCTCGTAAGGGACTGAATTCCCTTCCTCAACAGCAGAGCTACCCCCTCCTCTGCCCACCTGCCTGTCCTTTCTATAGGATGTATAACCCTGAATATTAAGTTCCCAGGCCCGATCCTCCTGCAGCCACGTCTCAGTAATCCCCACAATGTCATATCTACCAACCTCTAACTGAGCCGCAAGCTCATCTAATTTACTTCTTATACTTCGCGCATTCAAATTCAATACTTTTATTCCTTACGCATCTCACCTTTCACATCGATCCCTATTGCACTTGGCCATACTCTCCTATACCTTTGTGAGCTTCCTTTCCCGTTAATTCTGGGATCATTAACCATCCATTTACTCTCTTTCCTTCAACTCCAACCTCGACTATCCCAATGGCCATGAGGGGGGGGTCCACGAGGAAGGGGGGTCAGTTGGAGACGGGAAATGGATCATCAATGGGGGCGAGGATTCCTTTCCATGGAAGAATGCTGTGAGGCGGAGGCGACGGTAGAAGAGCTCCAAATCGAGGCGGGCGTGGAACTCATTGAGGTGGGGACGGAGGGGGACAAAGGTGAGGCCTCTGCTGACGACAGACAGTTCGGTATCTGAGAGAGGGAGGTCGGGGGGGATGGTGAACACATGACAGGGATGGGGGTTGGGGCCGGAGGAAGGCAGGTGAGTGGACTGAGGCGATGGTGGCCGATTAGGAAAAGGGGAGATGCAACGAGACCTGGGTGTCATGGTACACCAGTCATTGAAAGTAGGCATGCAGGTGCAGCAGGCAGTGAAGAAATCAAATGGTATGTTAGCATTCATAGCAAAAGGATTTGAGTATAGGGGCAGGGAGGTTCTACTGCAGTTGTACAGGGTCTTGGTGAGACCACACATGGAGTATTGCGTGCAGTTTTGGTCTCCTACTCTGAGGAAAGACATTCTTGCCATAGCGGGAGTACAGAGAAGGTTCACCAGACTGATTCCTGGGATGTCACGACTTTCATATGAAAAAAGACTGGATAGACTCGGCTTGTACTCGCTAGAATTTAGAAGATTGAGGGGGGATCTTATAGAAAACTTACAAAATTCTTAAGGCGTTGGACAGGCTAGATGCAGGAAGATTGTTCCCGATATTGGGGAAGTCCAGAACAAGGGGTCACAGTTTAAGGATAAAGGGGAAATCTTTTAGGACCGAGATGAGAAAAACATTTTTCACACAGAGAGTGGTGAATCTCTGGAATTCTCTGCCACAGAAGGTAGTTGAGGCCAGTTCATTGGCTATATTTAAGAGGGAGTTAGATGTGGCCCTTGTGGCTATAGGTATCAGGGGGTATGGAGAGACGGCAGGTACGGGATACTGAGTTGGATGATCAGCCATGATCATATTGAATGGCGGTGCAGGCTCGAAGGGCCGAATGGCCTACTCCTGCACCGATTTTCTATGTTTTTATGATATCTGGTGGGGGGGGGTGGTGGTGGGTGGTCAGGGGGTAGGGGGGTATGAGGACTGTAGTGTGGGTGTGGAAGAGCTGGGGTCACATGGTTTGAGGGGGATGGGGAAGACCCAGTGGAACAACCACTGAGGTTACCAGGGTTGGATGACTAGTACTAGGACCCAGCTCAGTCAAACCCAGGGGAGTTGGAGTCTGCAGCGTGGAGTCTTCAGGCCCGGTGCTGAGTCCAGGCTGCAGGTGAGGCGACGACTGCGGGCTGCTGTAGGGCAGTGGAGTGGCCAGGGTCGGCGGGCAAACAGTAGGAGGTCCTCTCCACAACGAATATAAACCTCACCTGCATTTTAATCTCTCCCCCCCCCAATAACACCATAGCCCCCGGAATCGCAAGCACAACGCCACCGATGGTAGGGTTTGTAACAACGCCACTATGTCAAAAGTTTTGTACACCTTGGTGCACGGGCGGAACTCGCTATCAAAACATGGAGGGGACGGGGCCACACTTTTGGGGCGGCCACGCGCGCATGCGCACACTGACACACACGCGCGCGAGGCTTCGGAGGCTCAATCCAGCGCTAAATGCAGCTCAACTCTGCCTATCTCACCGGGTTAACTACAGCCCTGTCTGGACTGACAGGATACCAGCGCTGCTTCTCCGCGCAGGCCATATTTCCCGCAATCCCAGGCAGGCGACAGGCTCACCTGGCGAGACAGGCAGAGTGAGCTGGGTTTAGCGCTGCTTCTCTGCGCTGGCTGTGGGCCTGGGTGCACCGCGCCCGTCTGACTATCGACCAAAGATCCTATAGCGGAGGATCTCTGCTGCCGACCTCTCTGGCCACCCACGGGGAGGGGGGGTACTCGGGTGGGGACGGGACAGCGGCGGAGAACCGGCCGGGATCGATCCTGCCTGCGGATGAAGCGCAGGTCTGTGCCACGTCTCCCTCCTCCAATCACCGCACTCTATCCTCAGTCCCACCCCCCCTCCCTCCTCCAATCATCGCGCTGAATTATCATGTCCCGCCCCCATTGCCTGCTGACCGACGTCTCCCTCGTCCTATCGGCCCCTCCCTCGATCAGCAGTCCCACCCCCACTGTCTCGCGGAAAGCGGAGATTTCACCGGGTTTTAAAATACGGATTACAAAAACTTGGGGGGATGTCCCCCACCTCTCAAAACATGGAGGGGACATGTCCCCTCTGCCCCCCCCCCCCGGGTTTTCAGCCCCTGCCTTGGTGGAGCGGGCCGAGGCCCCCCTAGATCTGGAGCCCTAAACTTAAGCTTGTCTGGCTCATACGTAAATCCGTCCCATGTGGGAGGAAACCGGAGAGCCCGGAGAAAACCCACGCAGGTCAAGGGGAGGGATGGAACCGGGGTCTCTGGCGCCGTGAGGCGGCAACTCTACCACTGGGTCACCGTGACGCCCAGAGAGGGAGGGAGAGGTGAATACTTCTCTCTCCCTCTCTCCCTCGTCTCCCTCTCTTCCCTCTCTCCCCTCTCTTCCTCTCTTCCCTTCTCTCCCTCTCTCCCTCTCTCCCTCTCTCCTCTCTCCCTCGCTCCCTCTTCCCCTCCCCCCTCTTCCCTCTCCCTCCTCAAAACTTTCTCAAAACTTTCCCAAACTTTCTCTCACTCATTCCCTCCCTCTCTCCCTCATCCCTCTCTTCCCTCTCTTCCTCTCTCCCTCATCCCTCTCTCTCTCCCTCTCTCTCTCTCGCTCTCTCCCTTCAAAACTTTCTCAAGAGTTTCTCAAAACTCTCCCAAACTTTCTCTCACACTCATTCCCTCCCTCTCTCCCTCTCTTTCTCCCTCCCTCCCTTTCTCCCTGCCTCCTCTCCCCCTCCCTCTCTCCATCCCACCCTCAATGCACCAAAAAAACAACGAAAACCACCCCGGAACCAACATTCGGCGTTTCGCCCTCTACCCGGACGCCTGAGACCCGCCGTCCCGCTTTGCCAGCCCCGGTGCAACGCTCTAAAGCGTCCCCCCTTCCGCCGGAAGCGCCTCGAGAATGCTTCTGTGAAGATCAGGTAAAGATTAAAATCGCTGCAATGCAACGGGGGAGGCAGCAATGCAGCCAGTGATGCATGCATTCCCTTTAATGCAGCAGCGGGAACATGCACAAGCGCTGGCAGACGCTTTCGCACACTTTATAACTCACACTAAATCCACACTTAATGTGGCCCTGCAGGCCGATTTCTGACTGATTTCCAAACCATTTGCCCCAAAAACTCCCCCAAAGTCACGAAACCGACCTTGCGGGACAACGGGGTGGATGCGGGGAGCCCGGAGCGTCCTGAAAAGGCCCTTCGGCCCACTTCACTCATGCTAGGCCTCACTTGGCATTGTCTGCATTGGACCTTTCTGAATTTGTAGTCAGCAAGGCAGTTCTCTGCATATCGCCAATTTACCGAGTCCACTCCGCCTTGCAACCATGGCTGACCTATCTCCCCCTCTCTCCCCCCCCTCTCTCACCCCCCTCTCTCACCCCCTTTCTCTCCACCTCTCTCTCCCCCTCTCTCTGCCCTAGGCATAAGCTCAGGAGCAACCGGGCCTTTGCGGTTGCAGCCCCTAGACTGTGGAACATCATCCCCCTTCCCATCAGAACTGCTCCCTCCATCGACTCTTTTAAGTCAAGACTAAAAACGTATCTAGTTTGTTTTGTTTGTGCTATTCTTATAACAAATGTAAAGCACTTTGGCCAACAGGAGTTGTTTTTTAAATGTGCTATATAAATAAATGTGACTTGACTCTCTCCCCCTCATTCCCCCCTCCCTCTCTCCCCCCTCTCTCTCCCCCTCTCTGCCTCTCTCTACCCCCTCTCCCCCTCTCTGCGTCTCTCTCCCCCTCCCTCTCTCCCCCTCTATATCCACCTCTCTGCCTCTCTCTCCCCCTCTTCCTCTCCCTCTCTCTCTCTCCCCCCCCTCTCTCTCTCTCTCCCTCTCTCTCTCTCTCTCTCTCTCTCTCTCTCTCTCCCCCCTCTATCTCCCCCTCCCTCTCTGCCCCTCTCTCTCTCCCTCTCCCTCCATCCCTAGTGAGACCACACCTGGAGTATTGTGTGCAGTTTTGGCCTGTTGGCCTTCATAACAAGAGGAGTTGAGTATAGGAGCAAAGAGGTCCTTCTGCAGTTGTACAGGGCCCTGGTGAGACCACACCTGGAGTACTGTTTGCAGTTTTGGCCTGTTGGCCTTCATAACAAGAGGAGTTGAGTATAGGAGCAAAGAGATCCTTCTGCAGTTGTACAGGGCCCTAGTGAGACCACACCTGGAGTATTGTGTGCAGTTTTGGCCTTTTGGCCTTCATAACAAGAGGAGTTGAGTATAGGAGCAAAGAGGTCCTTCTGCAGTTGTACAGGGCCCTGGTGAGACCACACCTGGAGTATTGTGTGCAGTTTTGGTCCCCTAATTTGAGGAAGGACATTCTTGCTATTCAGGGAGCCCAGCGTAGGTTCACCAGGTTAATTCCCGGGATGGCGGGGCTGTCATATGCTGAGAGAATGGAGCGGCTGGGCTTGTATACTCTGGAGTTTAGAGGGATGAGAGGGAATCTTATTGAAACATATAAGATTATTAAAGGTTTGGACACGCTAGAGGCAGGAAACATGTTCCCGATTTTGGAGGAGTCCAGAACCAGGGACACACAGTTGAAGAATAAGGGGTCAGCCATTTAGAACGGAGACGAGGAGACACTTTTTCTCACAGAGAGTTGTGAGTGTGGAATTCTCTGCCTGAGAGGGCGGTGGAGGCAGGTTCTCTGGATGTTTTTCAAGAGCGAGCTAGATAGGGCTCTTAAAGATGGCGGAGTCAGGGGATATGGGGAGAAGGCAGGAACAGGGTACTGATTGGGGATGATCAGCCATGATCACAGTGAATGGTGGTGCTGGCTCGAAGGGCCGAATGGCCTCCTCCTGCACCTGTTGTCTATTGTCCAGTGAAGGTGATTTGACTCTATTGCAGGTAGACAAACATGCTGGAGAAACTCAGCGTGTGAGGCAGCATCTATGGAGCGAAGGAAATGGTTCTTGAGTCTGAAGAAGGGTCTCGACCCGAACCGTCACCTATTCCTTCGCTCCATAGATGCTGCCTCACCCGCTGAGTTACTCCAGCGTTTTGTGTCTACCTTCGATTTTCCAGCATCTGCAGTTCCTTCTTAAACATTTAGATGATATTGTTGTCTCGTTTATTCCATTCCATTGCGGTTCTTACAAAGAACGAGTCGTTATAAATATCTGTCCTGGCCAATGGTGTTTCTATTTGCAGATCATTTCTCTTTCCTGTCCTATGTGTTGAGTAAGTTATGTATCTATCTGCAGTTAGGCCCACGGTTGGCAGGAATGGGTCTATGTTCACCCAAATCCTCTGTCCCAGAGAGAGTGGGAGAGAGGGAGAGGGAGAGAGAGAGAGACAGGGAGAGACAGAGAGAGAAAGAGAGACAGAGTGATACAGCGTGGAAACAGACCCTTCGGCCAAACTTGCCCACACCGGCCAACTTGCCCCATCTACACTAGTCCCACCTGCTGCCCCCGTTTGGCCCATATCCCTCCAAACCTGTCCTATCCATGTACCTGTCCAAGTGTTGTGATAGTCCCAGCATCAACTTCCTCCTCCGGCAGCTCGTTCCGTACACCCACCACCTGCTGTGTGGAAAAGTTGCCCCTCAGATTCCTATTCAATTTTTCCCGCCCCCGCGTCTCTCAACTTAAACCCATGTCCTCTGGTTCTCGATTCCCCTACTCTGGGCAAGGGACTCTGCGTCTACCCGATCTATTCCCTGGTGATTTTGTACACCTCTATAAGATCGCCCCTCAACCTCCTGCGCTCCAAGGAATAGAGTCCCAGCCCTGCCCCAACCTCTCCTGTAGCTCAGGCCCCTCGAGTCCCGGCAATATCCTCGTAAATCTTCTCCGCGCCCTTTCAAAACTCGACGACATCTTTCCTGTAACACGGTGCGCAGAACTGACGCAATACTCTATATGTGGCCTCACCAACGTATTGTACACTGCAACGTGACCTTCCGACTTCTAGACTCAATACACAGAGAGAGAGAGAGAGCGAGAGGGAGAGAGAGAGAGAGAGAGAGAGAGAGAGAGAGAGAGAGAGAGAGAGAGAGAGAGAGAGAGAGAGACAGAGAGAGAGAGAGGGAGAGAGAGAAAGAGAGAGAGACAGAGAGAGAGAGAGAGAGAGGGAGAGAGAGAGAGAGGGGGGGAGAGTGAGGACACACAGAGAGAGGGTGAGAGAGTGAGAGGGGGAGAGAGAGGGAGAGACAGAGAGAGACACACAGAGAGGGAGACAGAGCGAGAGAATCAGAGAGAGAGTGTGTGATAAGGAACTGCAGATGCTGGGTTACACTGAAGATAGACACAAAGTGCTGGAGTAACTCAGCGGGTCAGGCAGCATCTCTGGAGAGAACTTTTCCACCCAGAGAGTTGTGAGTCTGTGGAATTCTCTGCCTCAGAGGGCAGTGGAGGCAGGTTCTCTGGATACTTTCAAGAGAGAGTTAGATAGGGCTCTTAAAGATAGCGGAGTCAGGAGATATGGGGAGAAGGCAGGAACGGGGTACTGATTGGGGATGATCAGCCATGATCACATTGAATGGTGGTGCTGGCTCGAAGGGCCGAATGGCCTCCTCCTGCACCTGTTGTCAATTGTCCAGTGAAGGTGATTTGACTCTATTGCAGGTAGACAAAAATGCTGGAGAAACTCAGCGTGTGAAGCAGCATCTATGGAGCGAAGGAAATGGTTCTTGAGTCTGAAGAAGGGTCTCGACCCGAATCGTCAACTATTCCTTCGCTCCGTAGATGCTGCCTCACCCGCGGAGTTACTCCAGCATTTTATGTCTACCTTCGATTTTCCAGCATCTGCAGTTCCTTCTTAAACATTTAGACGATATTGTTGTCTCATTTATTCCATTCCATTGTGGTTCTTACAAAGAACGAGTCGTTATAAATATCTGTCCTGGCCAATGGTGTTTCTATTTGCAGATCATTTCTCTTCCCTGTCCTATGTGTTGAGTAAGTTATGTATCTATCTGCAGTTAGGCCCATGGTTGGCAGGAATGGGTCTATGTTCACCCAAATCCTCTGTCCAGAGAGAGTGGGAGAGAGAGAGAGAGTGAGAGAGAGAGACACAGAGAGAGAGAGAGAGACAGCGGAGACACAGAGAGAGACAGACTGAGAGAGACCGAGAGAGACAGAGAGAGACAGGGAGGGAGAGGCACAGAGAGAGAGACAATGAGAGAGACAGGGAGAGAGAGAGGGAGAGAGAGAATGAGAGAGACAAAGAGAGAGACAAAGAGAGAGAGACAAAGAGAAAAAGAGAGAGAGACCGAGAGAAAGAGAGAGAGAGATAAACAGGAGAGAGAGAGAATGAGCGAGAGAGAGAGAGAAAGAGAGAGAGAGAGAGAGAGACAGAGAGAGAGAGCGAGCGAGAAATACATTAGAAACATAGAAACATAGAAAATAGATGCAGGAGTAGGTCAATCGGCCCTTCGAGCCTGCACCGCCATTCAAAATGATCATGGCTGATCACCCAACTCAGTATCCTGTACCTGCCTTCTCTCCATACCCCCTGATCCCTTTAGCCACAGGGCCACATCTAACTCCCTCTTAAATATAGCCAATGAACTGGCCTCAACTACCTTCTGTGGCAGAGAATTCCACAGATTCACCACTCTCTGTGTGAAAAATGATTTTCTCATCTCGGTCCTAAAAGACTTCCCCTTATCCTTAAACTGTGACCCCTTGTTCTGGACTTCCCCAACATCGGGAACAATCTTCCTGCATCTAGCCTGTCCAACCCCTGAAGAATTTTGTAAGTTTCTATAAGATCCCCCCTCAATCTTCTAAATTCTAGCGAGTACAAGCCGAGTCTATCCAGTCGTTCTTCATATGAAAGTCCTGCCATCCCAGGAATCAGTCTGGTGAACATTCTCTGTGCTCCCTCTATGGCAAGAATGTCTTTCCTTAGATTAGGAGACTAAAACTGTACGCAATAGTCCAGGTGTGGTCTCACCAAGACCCTGTACAACTGCAGTAGAACCTCCCTGCTCTTATACTCAAATCCTTTTGCTATGAATGCTAACATACCATTCGCTTTCTTCGCTGCCTGCTGCACCTCCATGCCTACTTTCAATGACTGGTGTACCATGACACCCAGGTCTCGTTGCATCTCTCCTGTTCCTAATCGGCCACCATTCAGATAATATTCTACTTTCCTGTTTTTGCCACCAAAGTGAATAACCTCACATTTATCCACATTATATCAGGGGATATGAAGGCGGGTACAGGATACTGAGCTGGATGATCAGCCATGATCATATTGAATGGCGGTACAGGCTCGAAGGGCCGAATGGCCTACTCCTGCACCTGTTTTCTAGGTTTCTATGTTAAGGGGGACTTGATAGAGGTCTTTAAAATGATGAGAGGGTTAGACAGAGTTGACGTCGATAAGCTTTTTCCATTGACAGTAGTAGGGAAGATTCAAACAAGAGGACATGATTTGAGAATAAAGGGACAGAAGTTTAGGGGTAACATGAGGGCGAACTTCTTTACTCAGAGAGTGGTAGCTGTGTGGAATGAGCTCCCAGTGGAAATGGTGGGTGCAGGTTCGATTTTATCATTTAAAAATAAATTGGATAGGTATATGGACGGGAAAGGAATGGAGGGTTATGGTCTGAGTGCAGGTAGATGGGACTAGGGGAGAATATGTGTTCGGCACGGACTAGAAGGGCCGAAATGGCCTGATTCCATGCATTAATTGTTATATGGTTATATGGAGGCGTTTGCCTGACCGTAGCAGCTGGAACAGTCCGTTGCAGGGGTGGAAGGGGTCTCCCCATGATCTTGTTGGCTCTGGAGTTGAACCTCTTGATGTATAGTTCCTGCAGGGGGGCGAGTGTAGTTCCATAGTGCGTTCGGCCGAACGCGCTACTCTCTGCAGAGCCTTCTTGTCCTGGGCAGAGCAGTTCCCAAACCAAATCGTGATATTTCCGGACAAGATGCTTTCCACAGCCGCTGAGTAGAAGCACTGGAGGATCCTCAGAGACACTCTGAATTTCCTCAATTGCCTGAGGTGGTAAAGGCGCTGCCTTGCCTTACTCACCAGTGCTGCAGCGTGTGATGTTCCATGTCATATCCTCAGAGATGTGGACTCCCAGGTATTTAAAACAGCTCACCCTATCCACAGTGTCCCCATTTATCCTCAATGGTGTGTACGTCCTCGGATGATGTGCCCTCCTAAAGTCCACGATCAGATCCTTAGTTTTTTTGATATTCAAGAAGAGGCTGTTGTCCTGACACCAGTGCCAGATCAGCCACCTCTTCCCGGTAGGCCTCCTCGTTATTTTCAGTGATCTGGCCCACCACCACAGTGTCATCAGCAAACTTGATTATCGAGTTGGAGCTGAACCTAGCCACACAGTCATGTGTGTACAGGGAGTACAGTAGGGGGCTGAGGACGCAACCCTGGGGGGATCCTGTGCTAAGGATGAGGGACTTCGATGTATTGCCTCCCATCTTGACTACCTGGGGCCTGGTGGTGAGAAAGTCCAGGACCCAGGCACACAGGGGGGTGTTGAGCCCTAATTCCAGCAGCTTCTCAGCAAGTCTAGTGGGGACTATCGTGTTGAAGGCTGAACTGAAGTCTCTGAACAGCATCTTCACATAGCCCCCTTCTGGCTGTCAAGGTGAGAGAGAGCAGTGTGCCGAACCTGGGAGACCGCATCGTTCATGGATCTGTTCGGACGGTATGCGAATTGTAACGGGTCCATGTGAGGGAGGAAGGCGCAGATGTGTTTCTAGCCTCTCAAAGCATTTCATGACTACCGAGGTGAGTGCCACCGGACGGTAGTCATTCAGACAGGCCGAGGAGGCATTTTTAGGTACCGGTACAATGATGGATCTTTTGAAACAGGCAGGGACCACGGACTTGTCCAGGGAGAGGTTGAATATTGTAGTGAGCACCGGAGCTAGCTGCGTAGCACAAGACTTAAGTACTTGCCCCGAGATGCCATCTGGGCCTACAGCTTTCCTTGTGTTCACACGTGTCAGAGCCCTCCTCACATCGTGCTCGGACAACAAGAATGTGTGCACATTCCTCCCTTCAGCTTCGTTAGCCAGCACGCTGGCGGTATTGTCGATAGTCGGCAAACCTGAGGTGATGTTGCCCGACTCGAAACGAGCGTAGAAGGAGCTCAGGTCATCAGCTAGGGAGGTGCCGGCACTTCCGGTTGAGGGGGTAGTTGGTTACAGGCCGTAGCCCCTGCCACAGGTGTCTGGTGTCCTGCTGCTCCATCTGAGGACCATGACTACCCGACAGTGACATTGTGACACTTTTAGATCCTACTGTATGTTGTCATTAAACAGTTGGTTTTAAAATACATATTGGGTTCATCGCGGAGCAGGTGATGCCTTACCTGGAACGCCGTTTGAAGCTCTGGAGTGTTGGGCCTGCTGCTTCAACATCATGGAGCTGTGGTTTGCGGAGCTCCCAGCCTCGGGCCGCGCTGATTTCAACATTGCGGAGCCCTGGAGTCCATTTGCCGAGGGCCGCCAGCGTGAATCTCCACCCAGCTCAGCCTGTGGACTTTGGGAGCCGCGGTCTCCGGTAGGAAGTGGCCGATTCGGAATTTCCAAGCCGCTGAGAATGTTCTCCCGTTCCGACGTCGGTTGGTGACCCCCCAAATTTCATTGTACCAATGGCCATGAGGGGGGGGGGGTCCGAGAGGAGAGGGTCCGTTGGAGACGGGTAAAGGGATCATCAATGGGGGCGGGGACTCCTTCCAATGGAAGAACGGTGTGAGGCGGAGGCGATGGAAGAAGAGCTCCACATCGTGGCGGGCGCGGAACTCATTGAGGTGGGGACAGAGGATTGGGAAACTTTTATAGGAAACAAAACGGGCAATACGGGCTGAAAAGATGAAGTACGAAGGGAAGCTGGCCAGGAATATAAAGAAGGACAGTAAAAGCTTCTTTAGATATGTTAAGGGAAAAAGCGAGAGAGAGAGAGAGACAGAGAGAGGGAGAGAGAGGGACAGACATAGAGAGAGAGAGAGCTAGAGAGAGACGGGACAGAGATAGAGAGTGAGAGATTGAGAGAGGGACAGAGAGAGAGAGGCAGAGGGACAGAGAGACAGAGTAAGAGCGAGGGACAGAGAGAGAGAGAGAGGGACAGAGAGAGAGAGAGACCCACAGAGAGAGGGGGGGCTGAGAGAGAGAGATGGAGAAAGGGGGACAGAGAGAGAGAGGGGGGGGACAGAGAGACAAAGAGAGAGTGGGACAGAGAATGAGAGAAGGACAGAGAGGGAGAGAGAGAGGAAAAGAGAGAGGGGGACAGAGAGAGAGAGATCGACAGAGAGAATGTGCTGGGGTGACATTTTGGGTCGAGACCCTTTAGTTTAGTTTAGAGATGCAGCGCGGAAGCAGGTCTTTGGGCCCACGGAGTCCGCGCCGACCAGCGATCATCCCGTACACTAGCACTATCCTACACACATTAGGGACAATTTAACAATTTTGTGGAGGCCGATTAATCTACAGCCCCGAACGTCTTTGAACGGTTTCCTCCACCATAAACGCACCCAATATGTGCTCGTAATGTCCTCTTTGCCAGCTTGTTGACCCTCTGTGTTCCCCTCCAGCAGGGTTTAGGAGCCGTTGCTGTGGACGTCAGCAGCCATTGAGGGTGGCCAGGGTGCCGGTGAGACCCCCCCACCCCATATCTGCTCGGTGTGCGACTGAGCTTCGAGGGGCTGCGCTTCGATGGGGGACCCATGACGGGGCACAACAAAGGAGAAGCGTTATGAGTGCGACGTGTGTGGGCAAGGCCTGGCAGTGCCCGAGCGAGCTGGAGATCCACCGGCGGGTTCACACTGGAGAACACCCCTTCGACTGCTCGGACTGCGGCAAGAGCTTCAAGACGGCGGCTGTGCTGAAGACCCACCGGCGGGTGCACACGGGCGAGAAGCCCTATGGCTGCTCTACCTGCGACATAAGCTTTGCCCAGTTGTGGGGGCTACGGCAGCACCGGCGGGTGCACAGCAGTGAGCTGCCCTTCACCTGCTCCGACTGCGGCAAAGGCTTCAAGTCGTCGCCAGAGCTGAAGCAGCACAGGCGCCTGCACACCGGGGAGCGTCCCTATACCTGCAACGACTGCGACAAGGGCTTCACCTGCTCCAGCAACCTGCTGGTGCACCAGCGAACCCACACCGGCGAGCGCCCCTACACCTGCGCCCAGTGCGGCAAGGGCTTCACCCATTCCAGCAACCTGCTGAAGCACCAGCGCACCCACACCGGCGAGCGTCCCTACACCTGCACCCAGTGCAGCAAGGGCTTCTCCGGCTCCGACAGACTGCTGGAGCACCAGCGCACTCACACCGGCGAGTTCCCCTACACCTGCGCCCAATGTGGCAAGGGCTTCACCCGCTCCGACAGACTGCTGGAGCACCAGCGCACTCACACCGGCGAGCGCCCCTACACCTGCACCCAGTGTGGCAAGAGCTTCATCCGCTCCGACACCCTGCTGCAGCACCAGCGCACCCACACCGGCGAGCGTCCCTACACCTGCACCCAGTGCAGCAAGGGCTTCTCCGGCTCCGAGAGACTGCTGGAGCACCAGCGCACCCACACCGGCATGCGTCCCTACACCTGCACCCAGTGCAGCAAGGGCTTCACCTGCTCCGACAGACTGCTGGAGCACCAGCGCACTCACACCGGCGAGTTCCCCATCACCTGCGCCCAGTGTGGCAAGGGCTTCACCCGCTCCGACAGACTGCTGGAGCACCAGCGCACTCACAGCGGCGAGCGCCCCTACACCTGCGCCCAGTGTGGCAAGGGCTTCATCCGCTCTGACACCCTGCTGCAGCACCAGCGCACTCACACCGGCGAGCGTCCCTACACCTGCACGCAGTGCGGCAAGGGCTTCACTCAGTCCAGCAACCTGCTGTCCCACCAGCGCATCCACACTGGCGAGCGACCCTACACCTGCGCCCAGTGCGGCAAGGGCTTCACCCAGTCCGGTCATCTGCTGTCCCACCAGCGCACCCACACCGGTGAGCGCCCCTACACCTGCGCCCAGTGCGGCAAGGGCTTCACCCGCCCCTCCAAGCTGCTGTCCCACCAGCGGGTGCACACCGGCGACCGTCCCGTCCCCAGCCCGGTGTGTGGGGAACGCTTTGCCATGGCCTTCCACGACCTGTCTCACCAGCACGTGCACACCAGTGGCCAGCCCTACGACTCCCCGTACTGCGGTGAGGAGTTTGACAGCTCGCGGGGGTTGCGGCAGCACCGGCGGACCCACGCCGGCGAGCAGCTGCTCCCACTGTGACAAGAGAGCATGGGGGCTGCGGGAGCACCAGCGGTTACACACCGGAGAGACCTTTTGTGTGCTCTGAGTGTGGCAAGGGTTTCACCTGCATGTCCGGCCTGTGGCAGCACCGGCGTACCCACAGCGGTGAGCGTCCCTTCCCCTGCCCGTTCTGTGGTAAGGGCTTCACCCGCCTTGACCACCTGCTGGAGCACCGGCGAGTCCACATCGGGCAGAGCCTTTGCCCGCTCCTCCAGCCTGTCACGTGGATAGGCGCTGTTTAGGTAGACACAAAATGCTGGAAGGAATGGGTAACGTTTCGGGTCATTTCTTCAATCACCCATTCTCTCCAGAGATGCTGCATGTCCCGCTGAGTTACTCCAGCATTTTGTGTCCTTTTTATAAACCAGTATCTGCAGTGCCTTGTTTTTATTCCATTCTGGTTAACCATCTCTGCACCTTCCCCAAAGCCTCCACATCAGTCCTGTAATGGAGTGACCAGAACTGTATGCAATACTGCAAATGCTACCTGACCAATGTCCCTTAAAGCTGCACATATACATTCCTCTCTCTCCCCTCTCCCCACACTTTCCCCCTACTCGTACACAAATTCTCTGCACTCCACCCTATCGTGCCCCCTCCTCTCTCGCTCCGTCTCTCTCACACACTCCCTCTCTCTCTCCCTCTGTCACACGCACACACACACCCTCTCTCTCTTGCTCTCTCGCACACACACTTTCTGTCACACACACTCACTCTCACACACACACACTCACACCAAACACCTCCGCTTGGTTCGCAATAACCAACCTGATCTCCCGGTGGCTCAACACTTCAACTCCCCCTCCCATTCTGAATCCTACCTTTCTGTCCTGGGCCTCCTCCATGGCCAGAGTGAGGCCCACCGTAAATTGGAGGAGCAGCACCTCATATTTCGCTTGGGCAGTTTGCAACCCAGCGGTATGAACATTGACCTCTCCAAATTCAGGTAATACCTACCAAAGATCCTATAGATAGTCCACTCCTGCGAAATGCAATGGGCTGACGTGTAGTACGGAGCGGAACGTGGGCATTTTGTTCGTCCATTTCAGTAACCGGAACCTACCCGACCCGACTCGCAGTGTAATCAACGTTGTGGGGGAACAGTTTGTGTGTGTGATATAGGGTTAGATTCATAATTCTGTTAGTTCATAATTCTGTTAATTCTTGTTAAAGAATTAAATGTTTATATATTTTGACTCTGGCAATTTTCTTGTTTAATGTTTTTTTAATCATTTCTTTTAAAATGGCTCATGTGCTGTGTTTGAGTTGATTTTGTATGACACTTGCACTCTGTAATTCATTCATCTAATCACACTGTTCACAACTGCAGTATTTGGCAAAATAATAGCAATATGAAGATTCCATTTGCTCTAGCCCTGGAATGTTCCTTAATGTTTTTGTGTCTATGGAGTTGTTTCTCAACAATAAAATGGGTCTGGTCTTCCCAATAGCCAGAGAGTGGAATGAGATCTGTCTGTTATGGTGGGGTTATCTAATTTAAGTATTTCACAAAATTAAATTTGTTTTGAGCAAGATTTACAAATGATGTATAACTTAAGGATGGTTTTATTCAGCGAGCATACAACTGATTAGATTGTGCTGGAAAGAACACACATATATGAATGTGATATAGATGCATATAATCATATAACACACACATTTACATTTCTTCCAATTTTTATATCCAATGATGAACTTTATTTCAGACTAGACAAGGGACAACATTAAATAAAAAAACATTGTAAACCTCCCCGCAACTTCACTCTGGTGTCTCGGCCGTGCTGATCCGGGCCAGACTCCCCGCACGCTGTGGAAGGAACATCTTTACGCTTTTTTAAAATTTTTATTATTATTATTTTGTTTTTTTGTTTTTTTGTGTGTTTATTTTATTAGAAGTTAATACAATACAAAACAGTGGCACCTAATTTTAGGTGCCAACTATGTCATAACGTAATGCATTCTATGTACAACCTCTAGTTTTATGTTTTTGAAAAGGAGGTAAAAAATAAAAAAATAAAAATAAAAAAATAGAGAAAAGAAAGAGGAAAAATAAATAGTAGAAAATAGAAAAACGTGAAGTGTGTATATAAGAAAAGAAAAAATAGAAAGTAGAAATAGTAGAAAAAGACCCTTAAAAAAGAAATTTTCAAATCATTGTTTGGAGATGTAAATCTATCCACGACCTGACCTGAAATCAGTGATCTTTACGGTACTGCTGCATCACATGATTCCAAAAAGTCGATGAAAGGGGACCAACTCCTTAAGAATTGGTCATATTTATCTATTAGGCGGAGTCTCATTTCTTCAAGGTGTGCTATGTCCGTCATATTCCTAATCCACATTTTAATAGTTGGTATAGCTGTATTTTTCCAAAATGTATCAATTTCTTTCCAATTATTAACCCATAATTAAAGAATACATTTTGGTCTTTGTTTAAATTGATATCTTCTAATATTATTCCAAATATAATCCATTCCATATTAGGTTCTATTCTTGACTTGAAGAGCTTTGTAAATATATCAAATATATCGCTCCAAAATGTATTCAACTTTGTACATCCTACAAATGAATGTGTTATATTGGCATTTTAAAACAAACATTTATCGCATCTGGGAGAGACATTTGGGTAAAATTTATTCAACCTCGTTTTTGAATAATATAGTCCATGTAATAATTTAAATTGAATTAAATTATGTCTTGCATTAATGGAACAATTATGTGTATTCATCAGATACTTTTCCCATCTATCTTTCGGGATCTTTACCATTAGTTCATGTTCCCAATCTTCTCTTAGTGCCTCTGTTGAGGGTAATTCTCTATTTAATATACTATTATAAAAATATGATATTAGTTTTTGTGAATCAGCCTTAATATTGCTTCTTCTAAAGGGTCTAAAAATATAGCTTGAAATCTATGTATATATTTCTTCATAAAGTCACATATCTGTATATATTTAAAATATTGATTATCATTCAGTTTAAATTTTAATTTTAATTGTTGAAATGATAACAATTTGCCCAGTTCATACATATCTCCTACTTTCCTAATCCCCAATCTATCCCATTGTTTATGTTTTGTCGATAAGAGATGGTTTGAATGCAGGATTATTCAGAATTGGGGTTAATACTGATAGATTATTTAATTTCAAGGATAATTTTATTTGTTTCCAAATTCTTATTGTATTGTGAATAATTGGGTTCTTCTTATATATTATACTACTCAATTTTATTGGTGAGAACAAGATCGTTCCTATATCGTACCGGAAACACTCCTCTTTTTCCATTCTTATCCACTCCGACTGGTGAGTTGAACTATCCAACCAGTACATTATGTTCTTAATATCCACTGCCCAGTAGTAATACGTAAAGTTAGGTAGTGATAAACCCCCAGCTTCTTTAGGTTTACACAAATGCTTTCGTTGAATTCTGTGTGCTCTATAATCCCATATAAAATTAGTGATATTAGAATCTAGTTTTTTGAAAAAATATTTCGGAATATATATTGGGATCGCTTGAAACAAATATATTAATTGTGGTAAGAAAGTCATTTTTATAGCGTTAATTCTACCTATCAATGAGAGTGGGAGCGTTTTCCAAAATTTAATCATAACATTCAATTTATTTAATAGTGGCATAAAATTGGCGCTAAATAATGATTTGTGTCTTCCCGTAATTTGAATACCTAAATACTTGATTTTTTCTGTTGCAATTTTGAAAGGGAATTTTAATAAGTGTCTCGCATCATGTGGTTTTAGACATGATTTCGCTTTTATTCTATATCCTGAAAAAGAACCAAATTCCTCAATTAGTGTTAGTAAGGTGGGAATACTCGTTTGTGTATTAGTAATATATAAAAGAATATCATCAGCATATAATGAAATTTTATTCTTTGAGTCCTTGGTATTATATCGGTGAATATTCGGATGATTTCTAATCCTTTCAGCCAGCGGTTCTATCATAAGGGCAAATAGCAATGGTGATAAGGCACAACCCTGCCTATTACCCCTTGATAAATAAAATTTTGAAGATAACATATTGTTAGTTAATATTCTTGCCGTAGGTTTATCATAAAGTAGTTTAACCCATCTAATAAAATTCTCTCCCATATTAAATTTTTCGAGTACCATATATAAATACTGCCATTCTACCTGATCAAATGCCTTCTCTGCATCCAGCGTAACGACTGAAATATCTTCAATGTCCTCTTTGTGAGAGTACATTATATTGAAAAGCCTTCTCAAGTTATTAAATGATTGTCTTTTGGGTATAAATCCCGTTTGATCCGGGTTTACCAATTTATTAATATAATTATTCAGTCTTCTTGCTAGAATCCTTGCTAAAATTTTCTGATCCGTAATTAAAAGTGATATAGCTCTGTAAGAACCCGGTTGATCTAAATCTTTATCTTTTTTTGGTATAAGCGTTATTGTTGATTCTGCTAAAGTTTCTGGTAGTTTATTTTTGGTATAAGCCTGCGTGTATAAGTTGAGTAATCTTGGTACAAGTGACTCCTGAAAGCGTTTATAAAATTCATTACTAAAACCATCTGGTCCTGGGGTCTTCCCAATTTTCAATGAGTTAATTATTTGTTTTATTTCTTCACTAGTAATCCGTGCTCCTAATTCCTCTTGGTCTAAACTATCCAATTTAGGGAGGTTGCAAATATCTAAAAAAATTGTAATTTTACTATCATCTGTATTTATTTTAGTTGTGTATAAATTATGATAAAATTGGGCAAACCTTTTATTAATATCCTTTGGTAATGTTAGAAGCTCACCCTTATCAGATTTAATTTTAGTGATAGTATTTTCCTTTTCTTGTTGCTTCAGTTGCCTCGCTAATAATTTATGTGGCTTATCCCCAAATTCGAAGTGTGCCTGTTTTGTAATTTGGAATAGTCTTATTACTCTACCCGATAATATTCTATTGAGTTTATATTTCATTAAGGTTATCTTATTATGTTTATCTATAGTTGGGTCACTTGCATTGTCCAGTTCTAGTAATTTTATTTCCTGTTCTATCCTCTGAAGTTCTCTTTTATTTTCTTTATTTTGATAACTTTGATGAGAGATTATAACACCGCGAATGTATGCCTTAAAGGTTTCCCATAATAGCGATACAGAAATACCCGGCGTATCATTTGTCTCGAAAAAAATTTTTGTTTGTTCTTTTATATACTCATAACCCTGCGGGTTATTTAATATTTGTGCGTTGAATTTCCAAAAAGGTTTTATACCCAGCATTCCCTCGATTTTAAGTATAAAAGTCAGTGGTGAATGATCGGAAATAATACTATAATGATATGATGGTTTAATTGTATACGGGATTAATTTTGTATCCACTAAGAAATAGTCAATTCGTGAATAAGTTTTATGAGGCGACGAGTAAAACGAATATTCCCTTCCAATTGGGTTTGCTATTCTCCAAACATCAGTTATGTTATTATTTTTTATATAAGTATTTAAAAATTCACAGGTCTTAGTTTTAACTAGACGCTTCCCTACCTTTATTGATTTATCTAAGTATGGGTCTATAACACAATTAAAATCTCCCCCCATTATAATATTTTGATAATTATGCTCTGCAATTATATCTAGTATTTTCTTAAACAATTGGGGATTATCAAAATTAGGCGCATAAATATTTATCATAGTTAATGGTGTATTGTAAATTTCTCCCATGACTATAACGTATCTTCCCTCTTTATCAGATATAGACTTCTTTAATTTAAAAGGTATACCTTTCCGAATTATAATGACCGTGCCTCTTGCTTTAGAAGTGAATGAGGAGTAGTAGGTTTGACCTATCCAGTTTGCCCTTAATCTGATCTGCGTTTGTTGTTTCAAATGCGTTTCTTGTAGGAAAGCAATATCAATGTTTAATGATTTTAATTGTGCCAGAATTTTACCCCTCTTAATTGGCTCATTCGCATCTCTAATGTTCCAACTACAAAAAGTGAGACCTCCGGTGTTTATTCGACTATTATCTTGCATTGGCTATTATTACCAGAATGTATAATTCATGTGATGCAGCCAAGTACCTCGAAATCCCGAGTCCAGGGTTGTCCTTCATAATTTCTGCACTAGTTTTACATCTCCTGACACTATTAAACATAATTAAGGGAAAAAGAAAAACATAAAATGAAGTGTTCATAAAGATTGTTAAATCATACAACGCATAATAGTGAATAAACAAAAAAAGTGAATGTAAGTTATCAAAAAAGCGATATCTTACAAAAAAGCCACCTATGGTGGCTAAGATTTGTTTTAAATTGACCTCCGTCGATGGAATTATGCACTGGGCTTTGTCCCCCTGGTAAAATATCATCCAACATTAGTTGGTTTCCTCCACTTATAACCAAAATTATCATGTCAGGTCGATTAATAGCCAAAAAATTTAAAATAAAATAGAAGAAAAGCTAGATTTACAATAAAATAAAATAGAATTATTATCGTCATTAATCAGACTTTTCATTAGCCTGTATGTTAGTTGATTCGTAATTACTATTTAGAATATCTGTCTAACCTCCCCCATCCTTCCTACTATATAGTTAGTCATGTTAGTATAATACATTAAACCTTTAGGGTTAATTGAGTTTATTGCGTATATATAATTAATTAGTTAGTTAGTTATATGCTGTATATCTAAATAATAGATCATATAGTACTAAGACAAAGGCAGACCAACAAGACTGTTATAAATTCAAAAAAGAACAGTCAATAATACTCAGGGCTGAAAAACTTGGCGCAGAGCCTGCGACCTTGAACAATCCATCTGTTGAGCCTCAGTTTTTCAATTCAAGATAAAGTTAGGACTCTGTTATTAAAAAACACATTCTGGCCAAATAAGTATGTCTGAAAACCGTCTAAACAAAGTAAAAAACAAGTTCAGCCGGCGTAGTGTCTCGTTATTCTTTTCCTTGAATTTTATTTAAAATCTCCTGGGCATATTTGCAAGCTGAATCCGGATCCGTGAATGAATGTTGCTTAGCATTGTACGTAATTAACATTTTAGCAGGGTAGATAACGCCGTAACGAACTTCAGAATGTCCTTGTAAGATACTGCTTGCACTTTTAAACTGGCGTCTTTTTGCCAGTATTTCCCGAGGGTAGTCTCTGTAAAATCTAACAATATTATCAGCGAATGTAAGATTTTCTCCATAAGATATCTTCTTTAATAAATTTTCCAAAGTCGAAATGTCTAAGAACTTTACGATAATTTAACGTGGTGGAGCATTCGCTCCTCTTTGGAAGCGACCAACACGATGAGCCACATCTATCTTTGGTTTTTCTGGCAGTTTGAAAACATCTTTAAGTAAATTAGTGATAAAATCACCCGTTTCAGAGCCGTGCTCTGCCCCCTCTTTAACTCCTATTATTCTAAAATTCTGCCTCCTTGACCTGGCTTCCAAATCTTGACATTTCTCGTTCAGTTTATTCGTCAGCTCCCAATTCGCGTCGTGTTCTTTTTTCAAAACTCTTATTTCCCGGCCCATCTACTGCATTTCACCCTCCATCTCTTCCATCAATTTTTCCGTCTTTGTTAATTGCTTCAGCAGGGAGTCATGTTTATTGTTATAATCTCTCTGCATTCTTTCCAATTCCTTAGCAGACCTCGACTCCAAATCTTTGAACTGCTGGTTCAGGGATACGTAAAGTTCCTTTAATTCTCCACAGCTAGTGTCAATTTTCTTAGAGAGATTATCCTCCATTGAAGAAAAATTGTTCTGCATTGTAGAATTCATTTTAGCAAATTGCTTCTGAAGATCTTTAGTAATGTCTTTAGTAATATTAATTCTTACCGATTCTTCCCAGCTTTTCATTTCTTTCTCCCTTTCTTTTAACTCTTTTGTTTCAGCTCTTGCAGCCATTTCGACTGTTGGTTGTTGAGATTCCAGCTCCTCTTCCAAACTTTCAAAAGTAGATTCAGGAGTGGTTTCAAGCTCATCCAGAGCTTTTTGGAGCTGGAGCTGGAGACTGATTGTAGTCCTCTTGGGTCCTCTCTGACCTATTCCCTTTTTCATCCGATTTTTACCAGTAAAATCGTTTTAAATCCCGATTCCACCGGCACCGACTGATGACATTAGTACCCACGAGGTTCAGCAATCCCGGTAAGAGTTTTTAAATCGATCCTGGCGTAGGAACCGAGTTTATACACGATTTGTCGGGAGCACAGCTCTGTGCAGCTGTCTTACTGCTTCATAGCAGCCACCGGAAGTCCGACTATCCCAACGTTTAAGAAACAGTTAGACAGTTACATGGATAGGACAAGTTTGGAGGGATATGGACCAAACACAGGCAGGTGGGACTAGTGTAGCTGGGACTTGTTGGTCGGTGTGGGCAAGTTGGGCCGAAGGGCCTGTTTCCACACTGTATCACTGTAACTCAGCGGGTCAGGCAGCATTTCTGGAGACAAGGAATGGGTGACGTTTCAGGTCGACACTGAAGAAGGGCCTCGACCCTGAAACATTACCAATGCCTTCCAGCATTTTGTGTCTACCTAAACAGCCCCTATCTATCCACGTGGCGGTGTGCCAGCAGGCTGGAGGAGCGGCCAAAGGTCTTGCTGCAGAGCAGGCAGATGAAGTGGCGCTGGCTGGTGTGGACTGGTCGGTGCTCCAGCAGGTGGTCAAGGCGGGTGAAACCCTTGCCACACTCAGCGCACACAAAGGGTCTCTCTCCGGTGTGTAACTGCTGGTGCTCCCGCAGCCCCCGTGCTCTCTTGTCACAGTGGGAGCAGCTGCTCGCCTGCGTGGGTCCGCCGGTGCTGCCGCAACCCCCGCGAGCTGTCAAACTCCTCACCGCAGTACGGGCAGTCATAGGGCTGGCCACTGGTGTGCATGCGCTGGTGAGACAGGGCTTGGGAGGCCATGGCAATTCGCTCTCTACACACCGGGCTGGGGAAGGGATGGTCGCCGGCATGCACCCGCTGGTGGGACAGCAGCTTGGAGGAGCGAGTGAAGCCCTTGCCGCACTGGGCGCAGGTGTAGGGGCGCTCACCGGTGTGGGTGCGCTGGTGCTTCAGCAGGCTGTCGGAGCGGGTGAAGCCCTTGCCGCACTGGGAGCAGGTGTAGGGGCGCTCGCCGGTGTGGGTGCGCTGGTGCTTCAGCAGGCTGTCGGAGCAGGTGAAGTCCTTGCCGCACTGGGTGCAGGTGTAGGGGCGCTCGCCGGTGTGGGTGCGCTCGTGCACCAGCAGGGTGCCAGAGCTGGTGAAGTCCTTGCCGCACTGGGCGCAGGTGTAGGGTCGCTCTCCGGTGTGGGTGCGCTGGTGCACCAGCAGTTTGTCGGAGCAGGTGAAGCCCTTGCCGCAGTCGTTGCAGGTGTAGGGGCGCTCCCCGGTGTGCACGCGCCTGTGCTGCTTCAGCTCTGGCGACGACTTGAAGCCTTTGCCGCAGTCAGTGCAGGTGAAGGGCCGCTCAATGCTGTGCACCCGCCGGTGCTGCCGTAGTCCCGACGACTGGGCAAAGCTTATGTCGCAGGTAGAGCAGCCATAGGGCTTCTCGCCCGTGTGCACCCGCCGGTGGTTCTTCAGCACAGCCGCCGCCTTGAAGCTCTTGCCGCACTCCGAGCAGTCGAAGGGGCGTTCTCCAGTGTGAACCCGCCGGTGGATCTCCAGCTTGCTCGGGCACTGCCAGGCCTTGCCACACACGTCGCACTCATAATGCTTCTCCTTGTTGTGCCCCGTCATGTGGTCCTCCATCGAAGCGCAGCCCCTCGAAGCTCAGCCGCACGCCGAGCAGATGGGGGGGGGGGGGTTCACCGGCACCCTGGCCGCCCTCAATGGCTGCTCACGTCCCCGTCTCTCTGTCCACAGCAACGGCTCCTAAACCCTGCAGGAGGGGAACACAAAGGGTCAACAAGCTGGTAAACAGGACATTACGAGCACATATTGGGTGCGTTTATGGTGGAGGAAACCATTATATAATTCTGCGCGGCACAGTGGCGCAGCGGTACAGTTGCAGCCTCACCGCCAGAGACCCGGTTTCGATCCTGACTACGGGTGCTGTCTGTGCGGAGTCTGTACGTTCTCCCCTTGACCTGCGTGGGTTTTTACTCCGGGTGCTCCGGTTCCTCCAACATTTCAAAGACGTTCAGGGCTGCAGATTAATCGGCCTCCGCAAAATTGTTAAATTGTCCCTAATGTGTGTAGGATAGTGCTAGTGTACGGGGTGATCGCTGGTCGGCGCGGGCTCCGTGGGCCGAAAGACCTGTTTCCGCGCTGCATCTCTAAACTAAACTAAACCAAAGGGTCTCGACCCAAAATGTCACTCCAGCACATTCTCTCTGTCCTCTCTCTCTCTCTCTGTCCCTCACTCTCTTTCGGTCTCACTCTTTTCCTCTCTCTCCCTCTCTGTCCTTCTCTCATTCTCTGTCCCCCCCTCTCTCTCTCTCTGTCCCCTTCTCCATCTCTCTCTGTGTCCCTCTCTCTGTCTGTCTCTCGCTTTCTCTCGGTCTGTCTCTCTCTCTCTGTCCCTGTCTTTCTCTCTCTCTCTGTCCCCCCTCTCTTTCTCTGCCCCCCTCCCTCTCTCTCTGTCCCTTCCTCTCTCTCTCTGTCCCCATCTCACTCTCTCTCTCTCCCCCTCTGTCTCTCTCCCTCTCTGACCCTCTCAGTCCCCCTCTCTCTCTCTATCCCTCTCTCTCTGTCCCTCTCTCTCAATCACTCGCTCTCTATCCCGTCTCCGTCTCTCTCTAGCTCACTCTCTCTCTCTGTCCCTCTCTCTCTCTGTCCCCCTCTCAATCTCTGTCCCCCCCTCTCTGTCCCTCTCTCCCTGTCTCTCTGCCCCCCCTCTCTCTCTCTCTATCTCTGTCCCCTCTCTCTCTCTCTCTCTCTCTCTTTCCCTTAACATATCTAAAGAAGCTTTTACTGTCCTTCTTTATATTCCTGGCCAGCTTCCCTTCTTACTTCATCTTTTCAGCCCGTATTGCCCGTTCTGTTTCCTATAAAAGTTTCCCAATCCTCTGTCCCCACCTCAATGAGTTCCGCGCCCGCCACGATGTGGAGCTCTTCTTCCATCGCCTCAGCCCCACACCGTTGTTCCATGGGAAGGAGTCCCCGCCCCCATTGATGATCCCTTTACCCGTCTCCAATGGACCCTCTCCTCTTGGACCCCCTCCCCCATGGCCATTGGTACAATGAAATTTGGGGGTCACCAACCGACATCGGAACAGGAGAACATTCTCAGCGGCTTGGAATTCCGAATCGGCCACTTCCTACCAGAGACCACGGCTCCCGAAGTCCACAGGCTGAGCTGGGTGGAGATTCACGCTGGCGGCCCTCGGCAAAGGGACCCCAGGGCTCCGCAATGTTGAAATTAGCGCGGCACGAGGCTGGGAGCTCTGCAAACCACAGCTCCATGATGTTGAAGCAGCAGGCCCAACACTCCAGAGCTTCAAACGGCGATCCAGGTAAGGCATCACCCGCTACGCGATGAATCCAATATGTATATTAAAACCAACTGTTTAATGACAACATACTGTAGGATCTAAAAGTGTCACATTGTCACTGTCGGGTAGTCATGGTCATCAGATGGAGCAGCAGGACACCAGACACCTGTGGCAGGGGCTACGGACTGTAACCAACTACCCCCTCAACCGGAAGTGCCGGCACCTCCCTAGCTGATGACCTGAGCTCCTTCTACGCTCGTTTCGAGTCGGGCAACATCACCCCAGGTTTGCCGACTATCGACAACACCGCCAGCGTGCTGGCTAACGAAGCTGAAGGGAGGAATGTGCACCATTCTTGATGTCCGAGCACGATGTGAGGAGGGCTCTGACATGGGTGAACACAGGGAAAGCTGTAGGCCCAGATGGCATCTTGGGGCGAGTACTTAAGTCCTGTGCTACGCAGCTAGCTCCGGTGCTCACTACAATATTCAACCTCTCCCTGGACAAGTCCGTGGTCCCTGCCTGTTTCAAAAGATCCATCATTGTACCTGTACCTAAAAATGCCTCCCCAGCCTGTCTGAATGAGTACCATCCGGTGGCACTCAACACGGTAGTCATGAAATGCTTTCAGAAGCTGGTCAAGAAACACATCTGCGCCTTCCTCCCTCACATGGACCCGTTACAATTCGCATACCGTCCGAACAGATCCACAGACGATGCGGTCTCCCATGTTCTGCACACCGCTCTCTCATCTTGACAGCCAGAAGGGGGCCTATGTGAGGATGCGGGCCCGGTGGATGACATCGTCGGGAGCTCGCAGGTCACAGGTGGGTGACCTGTTTTTCTAGGGCTCCCGCAACTACAGCTGCGTCCGCTGGACTGGAGGGCGGCAGCTTCGGCCACCCTGGGCCGCGGAGTTTGAACCGGCCCGTCGCGGACGGAGCACGGATTCAGCCGCGGGACTGACTTACCATCGCCCGGTGGGGTCACAACGTCAGAAGCCTGGATCGCCTCAGTGCAGAGGGAGAACAGAGAGGGAAGAGACAGAGACTTTAAGACTTTTGCCTCCATCACAGTGAGGAGGTGCCTGGTGAACTCACCGTGGTGGATGTAAATTGTGTTTATTGTGTGTTTTGTTATTTATTATATGTATGACTGCAGGCAACGAAGTTTCGTTCAGACCAAAAGGTCTGAATGACAATAAAGGAATATATCTATCTATCTATCTGTTCATAGACTTCAGTTCAGCCTTCAACACGATAGTCCCCACCGTGAAGCTGCTGGAATTAGGGCTCAACACCCCCCTGTGTGCCTGGGTCCTGGACTTTCTCACTGCCAGGCCCCAGGTAGTCAAGATGGGAGGTAATACATCAAGGTCCCTCATCCTTAGCACAGGATCCCCCTAGGGTTACGTCCTCAGCCCCCTACTGTACTCCCTGTACACACATGACTGTGTGGCCAGGTTCAGCTCCAACTCTATAATCAAGTTTGCTGATGACACTGTGGTGGTGGGCCTGATCTCCGATAACGATGAGAAGGGCTACCGGGAGGAGGTGGCTGATCTGGCACTATGGTGTCAGGACAACAGCCTCTTCTTGAATAGCAAAAAAACTAAGGAGCTGATCGTGGACTTTAGGAGGGCACATCATCCGAGGACGTACACACCATTGAGGATAAATGGGGACACTGTGGATAGGGTGAGCTGTTTTCAATACCTGGGAGTCCACATATCTGAGGATATGACATGGACATCACACGCTGCAGCACTGGTGAGTAAGGCAAGGCAGCGCCTTTACCACCTCAGGCAATTGAGGAAATTCAGAGTGTCTCTGAGGATCGTCCAGTGCTTCTACTCAGCGGCTGTGGAAAGCATCTTGTCCGGAAATATCACGATTTGGTTTGGGAACTGCTCTGCCCAGGACAAGAAGGCTCTGCAGAGAGTAGTGCGTTCGGCCGAACGCACTATGGGAACTACACTCGCCCCCCTGCAGGAACTATACATCAGGAGGTTCAACTCCAGAACCAAGAAGATCATGGGAGACACCTTCCACCCCTGCAACGGACTGTTCCAGCTGCTATGGTCAGGCAAACGCCTCCATATAACCATATAACAATTACAGCACGGAAACAGGCCATCTCGGCCCTTCTAGTCCGCGCCGAACACTTATTCTTCCCTAGTCCCATCTACCTGCACTTAGACCATAACCCTCCATTCCTTTCCCGTCCATATACCTATCCAATTTATTTTTAAATGATAAAATCGAACCTGCACCCACCACTTCCACTGGAAGCTCATTCCACACAGCTACCACTCTCTGAGTAAAGAAGTTCCCCCTCATGTTACCCTTAAACTTCTGTCCCTTCATTCTCAAATCATGTCCTCTTGTTTGAATCTTCCCTACTACTCTCAATGGAAAAAGCGTAACCATGTCAACTCATCATTTTAAAGACCTCTATCAAGTCCCCCTTAACATAGAAACATAGAAAATAGGTGCAGGAGTAGGCCATTCGGCCCTTCAAGCCTGTACCGCCATTCAATATGATCATTGCTGATCATCCAACTCAGTATCCTGTACCTGCCTTCTCTCCATACCCCCTGATCCCTTTAGCCACAAGGGCCACATCTAACTCCCTCTTAAATATAGCCAATGAACTGGTCTCAACTACTTTCTATCGCAGAGAATTCCACAGATTCACCACTCTCTGTGTGAAAAATGTTTTTCTCATCTCGGTCCTAAAAGACTTCCCCCTTATCCTTAAACTGTGACCCCATGTTCTGGACTTTCCCAACATTGGGAACAATCTTCCTGCATCTAGCCTGTCCAACCCCTTAACAATTTTGTAAGTTTCTGTAAGATCCCCCCTCAATCTTCTAAATTCTAGCGAGTGCAAGCCGAGTCATTCTTCATATGAAAGTCCTGCCATCCCAGGAATCAGTCTGGTGAACCTTCTATATACTCCCTCAATGGCAAGAATGTCTTTCCTCAGATAAGGAGACCAAAACTATACGCAATACTCCAGGTGTTGTCTCACCAAGACCCTGTACAACTGCAGTAGAACCTCCCTGCTCCTATACTCAAGTCCTTTTGCTATGAATGCTAACATACCATTCGCTTTCTTCACTGCCTGCTGCACCTGCATGCCTACTTTCAATGACTGGTGTACCATGACACCCAGGTTTCGTTGCATCTCCCCCTTTCCTAATCGGCCACCATTCAGATAATAGTCTACTTTCCTGTTTTTGCCACGAAAGTGGATAACCTCACATTTATCCACATTATACTGCATCTGCTATGCAGTTGCCCACTCACCCAACCTATCCAAGTCACCTTGCAGCCTCCTAGCATCTTCCTCACAGCTAACACTGCCCCCCAGCTTCGTGTCATCCGCAAACCTGGAGATGTTGCATTAAATTCCCTCGTCCAAATCATTAATATATATTGTAAATAGCTGGGGTCCCAGCACTGAGTCTTGCGGTACCCTACTAGTCACTGCCTGCCGATCTGAAAAGGACCCGTTTACTCCTACTCTTTGCTTCCTGTCTGCCAGCCAGTTCTCTATCAACATCAATACTGAACCCCCAATGCCATGTGCTTCAAGTTTGCATACTAATCTCTTATGTGGGACAATGTTGAAAGCCTTCTGAAAGTCCAGATATAGGGGGGGGTTCCACGTAAGGTCACTGGGTCATAGGGCTTGCCGCACGGAGCCGCTCAATCTATCTGGAGGACATCCGTAACTTCCGGTATATGTTATTAATGCAAGAAATGCGTACTTTCCTACCTGTTAAAAACCGCCAAGATGTTGAATTATTGCGCTGTAAAAAATTGTGGAATTGTCGGGGTAAGTGTGAGAGACGTTTACCCAACTTCATAATTCCAAAAGTGAAGCGAAATGAAGGTAAAGAGAAGCGAGTGCTGAAGGGACAACAACAGCTAAAGTGCTTGGCGAACATTGGCCGTGCAGATATCGGAATTTAAAATATTGGGAATTATCGCATTTGCTCACTGCATTTCATCAACAGTAAGGCATTATTTGTGTTTTTTCTTGATTCCTTTGGTATCTAAAAAGTCTCAGAAGTGATAAATCTGGTTGTAAATTTTGCTTCAGAGGCGTTTTCATTTTGTATGTAAAAACCCACGAGAACCATGGGCGATTTTAAACTTTTACAGACAGATTTATCACTTGTGAAACTTTTTAGATGCCAAAGGAATCAAGAAAAAACACAAATAATTCCTTAGTTGATGAAATGCAGTGAGCAAACGGCCAATGTTCGCCAAGCACTTTAGCTGTTGTTGTCCCTTCAGCTCTCGCTTCTATCTACCATCATTTCTCCTCGCTTTTGGAATTCTGAAGTAGGATAAATGTCTCTCACGCTTTTCCCGATTTCCATAATTATTTACAGCGCAGAAATTGACAATTTCGGCGGGTTTTAACGGGCCCGCTACGCTGGAAACAATGGTCAGTGCTTACCTGCAGTTCATCGCGTGTAATCCATTTGGCGTTAGCGTAGCAACTGCCGTGAAACCTCCCTATAACACATCCACTGGTTCTCCCTTATCCACTCTACTAGTTACATCCTCGAAAAATTCTTTAAGATTCGTCAGACATGATTTACCTTTCATAAATCCATGCTGACTTTGTCCAATGATTTCACCACTTTCCAAATGTGCTGCTATCCCATCTACGGCAAGAATGTCCTTTCCTCAGATTAGGAGACCAAAACTGTAAGCAATACCCCATGTGTGGTCTCACCAAGACCCTGTACAACTGCAGTAGAACCTCCCTGCTCCTGTACTCAACGTGACGCCCGAGTGACGTCACAGCCCGAGTGAGGAGTCGCCCGAGCCCGAGTGACGTCACAGCCCGAGTGAGGAGACGCCCGAGTGACGTCACAGCCCGAGAGAGCCGAGTGTATGACCGCCGCCGGAAACACCCGAGTGCGTGAGCGGAAACACCCGAGCGGGCGGGCGGTTGATCGAGGCGCCGCTGTCGGACATGGACGGGGTGGTCAAACGAATCATCCACGGCGGCCATGACCCCGGCGGGCGGGCGGGCGGCAGCGCTTCACCCCCGGCACCAAGGTAGCGGGGCGGGGACGCTGGGGGACAGAGAGAGAGAGACAGAGAGAGAGAGAGAGAGAGACTTACTGAGGGGAGACGGTGACGGCGCCGGCGATCAAGATGGCGGCGGCTCCGGGCACCAACCGTCGCCAGGTCCCGCCCCCCGACCGCGCTGATTGGACGAGGAGGCGGTGACGGACGGTGGCCCCAGCAATGGGCGGGGGTGTAGGAGGTTGGCCCGCCTCTAGACATGGCTAATTGGATAGAGATGTGTGATGGGCGGCCGGATCATCCAATGGGGGAGGTTGGAGGTTGTCCCGCTTCCTGTCGTTACTGATTGGAGGATGAGGGAGACGGACAGACGGGCCGGCCAATGGGCGGAGGGTTAGAGGGACATCTGGAGTATGTGTCCAGTATAGGAGTATAAAGGTCCTTCTGCAGTTGTACAAGGCTCTGGTGAGACCACATCTGGAGTATGTGTCCAGTTTAGGAGTATAGAGGTCCTTCTGCAGTTGTGCAGGAGGGCTCTGGTGAGACCACATCTGGAGTATGTGTCCAGTATAGGAGTACAGAGGTCCTTCTGCAGCTGTACAGGAGGGCTCTGGTGAGACCACATCTGGAATATGTGTCCAGTATAGGAGTATAGAGGTCCTTCTGCAGTTGTACAGGAGGGCTCTGGTGAGACCACATCTAGAGTATGTGTCCAGTATAGCAGTAAAGAGGTTCTTCTGCAGTTGTGCAGGAGGGCTCTGGTGAGACCACATCTGGAGTATGTGTCCAGTATAGGAGTATAGAGGTCATTCTGCAGTTGTACAGGGCTCTGGGGAGACCACATCTGGAGTATGTGTCCAGTATAGGAGTATAGAGGTCCTTCTGCAGCTGTACAGGAGGGCTCTGGTGAGACCACATCTGGAATATGTGTCCAGTATAGGAGTATAGAGGTCCTTCTGCAGTTGTACAGGAGGGCTCTGGTGGGACCACATCTGGAGTATGTGTCCAGTATAGGAGTATAGAGGTCATTCTGCAGTTGTACAGGGCTCTGGTGAGACCACATCTGGAGTATGTGTCCAGTATAGGAGTATAGAGGTCATTCTGCAGCTGTACAGGAGGGCTCTGGTGAGACCACATCTGGAATATGTGTCCAGTATAGGAGTATAGAGGTCTTTCTGCAGTTGTACAGGGCTCTGGTGAGACCACATCTGGAGTATGTGTCCAGTATAGGAGTATAGAGGTCCTTCTGCAGTTGTACAGGAGGGCTCTCGTGAGACCACATCTGGAGTATGTGTCCAGTATAGGAGTATAGAGGTCCTTTCGCAGTTGTACAGGAGGGCTCTGGTGAGACCACATCTGGAGTATGTGTCCAGTATAGGAGTATAGAGGTCATTCTGCAGTTGTACAGGGCTCTGGTGAGACCACATCTGGAGTATGTGTCCAGTATAGGAGTATAGAGGTCTTTCTGCAGTTGTACAGGGCTCTGGTGAGACCACATCTGGAGTATGTGTCCAGTATAGGAGTATAGAGGTCCTTCTGCAGTTGTACAGGAGGGCTCTCGTGAGACCACATCTGGAGTATGTGTCCAGTATAGGAGTATAGAGGTCCTTTCGCAGTTGTACAGGAGGGCTCTGGTGAGACCACATCTGGAGTATGTGTCCAGTATAGCAGTAAAGAGGTTCTTCTGCAGTTGTACAGGAGGGCTCTGGTGAGACCACATCTGGAGTATGTGTCCAGTATAGGAGTATAGAGGTCCTTCTGCAGTTGTACAGGAGGGCTCTGGTGAGACCACATCTGGAGTATGTGTCCAGTATAGGAGTAATAATAATAATAATATAATTATTTTATATAGCGCTTTTTCATATAGAGGTCCTTCTGCAGTTGTACAGGAGGGCTCTGGTGAGACCACATCTGGAGTATGTGTCCAGTATAGGAGTATAGAGGTCCTTCTGCAGTTGTACAGGAGGGCTCTGGTGAGACCACATCTGGAGCATGTGTCCAGTATAGGAGTATAGAGGTCCTTCTGCAGTTGTACAGGAGGGCTCTCGTGAGACCACATCTGGAGTATGTCCAGTATAGGAGTATAGAGGTCCTTTTGCAGTTGTACAGGAGGGCTCTGGTCAGACCACATCTGGAGTATGTGTCCAGTATAGGAGTATAGAGGTCATTCTGCAGTTGTACAGGGCTTTGGTGAGACCACATCTGGAGTATGTGTCCAGTATAGGAGTATAGAGCTCATTCTGCAGTTTTACAGGGCTCTGGTGAGACCACATCTGGAGTATGTGTCCAGTATAGGAGTATAGAGGTCCTTCTGCAGCTGTACAGGAGGGCTCTGGTGAGACCACATCTGGAATATGTGTCCAGTATAGGAGTATAGAGGTCCTTCTGCAGTTGTACAGGAGGGCTCTGGTGGGACCACATCTGGAGTATGTGTCCAGTATAGGAGTATAGAGGTCATTCTGCAGTTGTACAGGGCTCTGGGGAGACCACATCTGGAGTATGTGTCCAGTATAGGAGTATAGAGGTCCTTCTGCAGCTGTACAGGAGGGCTCTGGTGAGACCACATCTGGAATATGTGTCCAGTATAGGAGTATAGAGGTCCTTCTGCAGTTGTACAGGAGGGCTCTGGTGGGACCACATCTGGAGTATGTGTCCAGTATAGGAGTATAGAGGTCATTCTGCAGTTGTACAGGGCTCTGGTGAGACCACATCTGGAGTATGTGTCCAGTATAGGAGTATAGAGGTCCTTCTGCAGTTGTACAGGAGGGCTCTGGTGAGACCACATCTGTAGTATGTGTCCAGTATAGGAGTATAAAGGTCCTTCTGCAGTTGTACAAGGCTCTGGTGAGACCACATTTGGAGTATGTGTCCAGTTTAGGAGTATAGAGGTCCTTCTGCAGTTGTGCAGGAGGGCTCTGGTGAGACCACATCTGGAGTATGTGTCCAGTATAGGAGTATAGAGGTCATTCTGCAGTTGTACAGGGCTCTGGTGAGACCACATCTGGAGTATGTGTCCAGTATAGGAGTATAGAGGTCATTCTGCAGTTGTACAGGGCTCCGGTGAGACCACATCTGGAGTATGTGTCCAGTATAGGAGTATAGAGGTCCTTCTGCAGCTGTACAGGAGGCTCTGGTGAGACCACATCTGGAATATGTGTCCAGTATAGGAGTATAGAGGTCCTGCAGTTGTACAGGAGGGCTCTGGTGAGACCACATCTAGAGTATGTGTCCAGTATAGCAGTAAAGAGGTTCTTGCGCAGGAGGGCTCTGGTGAGACCACATCTGGAGTATGTGTCCAGTATAGGAGTACAGAGGTCATTCTGCAGTTGTACAGGGCTCTGGGGAGACCACATCTGGAGTATGTGTCCAGTATAGGAGTATAGAGGTCCTTCTGCAGCTGTACAGGAGGGCTCTGGTGAGACCACATCTGGAATATGTGTCCAGTATAGAGGTCCTTCTGCAGTTGTACAGGAGGGCTCTGGTGGGACCACATCTGGAGTATGTGTCCAGTATAGGAGTATAGAGGTCATTCTGCAGTTGTACAGGGCTCTGGTGAGACCACATCTGGAGTATGTGTCCAGTATAGGAGTATAGAGGTCCTTCTGCAGCTGTACAGGAGGGCTCTGGTGAGACCACATCTGGAATATGTGTCCAGTATAGGAGTATAGAGGTCATTCTGCAGTTGTACAGGGCTCTGGTGAGACCACATCTGGAGTATGTGTCCAGTATAGGAGTATAGAGGTCCTTCTGCAGTTGTACAGGAGGGCTCTCGTGAGACCACATCTGGAGTATGTGTCCAGTATAGGAGTATAGAGGTCCTTTTGCAGTTGTACAGGAGGGCTCTGGTGAGACCACATCTGGAGTATGTGTCCAGTATAGGAGTATAGAGGTCATTCTGCAGTTGTACAGGGCTCTGGTGAGACCACATCTGGAGTATGTGTCCAGTATAGGAGTATAGAGGTCATTCTGCAGTTGTACAGGGCTCTGGTGAGACCACATCTGGAGTATGTCCAGTATAGGAGTATAGAGGTCCTTCTGCAGCTGTACAGGAGGGCTCTGGTGAGACCACATCTGGAATATGTGTCCAGTATAGGAGTATAGAGGTCCTTCTGCAGTTGTACAGGAGGGCTCTGGTGAGACCACATCTAGAGTATGTGTCCAGTATAGCAGTAAAGAGGTTCTTGTGCAGGAGGGCTCTGGTGAGACCACATCTGGAGTATGTCCAGTATAGGAGTATAGAGGTCATTCTGCAGTTGTACAGGGCTCTGGGGAGACCACATCTGGAGTATGTGTCCAGTATAGGAGTATAGAGGTCCTTCTGCAGCTGTACAGGAGGGCTCTGGTGAGACCACATCTGGAATATGTGTCCAGTATAGGAGTAGAGAGGTCCTTCAGCAGTTGTACAGGAGGGCTCTGGTGGGACCACATCTGGAGTATGTGTCCAGTATAGGAGTATAGAGGTCATTCTGCAGTTGTACAGGGCTCTGGTGAGACCACATCTGGAGTATGTGTCCAGTATAGGAGTATAGAGGTCCTTCTGCAGCTGTACAGGAGGGCTCTGGTGAGACCACATCTGGAATATGTGTCCAGTATAGGAGTATAGAGGTCATTCTGGAGTTGTACAGGGCTCTGGTGAGACCACATCTGGAGTATGTGTCCAGTATAGGAGTATAGAGGTCCTTGTGCAGTTGTACAGGAGGGCTCTCGTGAGACCACATCTGGAGTATGTGTCCAGTATAGGAGTATAGAGGTCCTTTTGTAGTTGTACAGGAGGTCTCTGGTGAGACCACATCTGGAGTATGTGTCCAGTATAGGAGTATAGAGGTCATTCTGCAGTTGTACAGGGCTCTGGTGAGACCACATCTGGAGTATGTATCCAGTATAGGAGTATAGAGGTCATTCTGCAGTTGTACAGGGCTCTGGTGAGACCACATCTGGAGTATGTGTCCAGTATAGGAGTATAGAGGTCCTTCTGCAGCTGTACAGGAGGGCTCTGGTGAGACCACATCTGGAATATGTGTCCAGTATAGGAGTATAGAGGTCCTTCTGCAGTTGTACAGGAGAGCTCTGGTGAGACCATATCTAGAGTATGTGTCCAGTATAGCAGTAAAGAGGTTCTTCTGCAGTTGTACAGGAGGGCTCTGGTGAGACCACATCTGGAGTATGTGTCCAGTATAGCAGTAAAGAGGTTATTCTGCAGTTGTACAGGAGGGCTCTGGTGAGACCACATCTGGAGTATGTGTCCAGTATAGTATAGAGGTCCTTCTGCAGTTGTACAGGGCTCTGGTGAGACCACATCTGGAGTATGTATCCAGTATAGGAGTATAGAGGTCATTCTGCAGTTGTACAGGAGGGCTCTGGTGAGACCACATCTGGAATATGTGTCCAGTATAGGAGTATAGAGGTCCTTCTGCAGTTGCACAGGAGAGCTCTGGTGAGACCATATCTAGAGTATGTGTCCAGTATAGCAGTAAAGAGGTTCTTCTGCAGTTGTACAGGAGGGCTCTGGTGAGACCACATCTGGAGTATGTGTCCAGTATAGTATAGAGGTCCTTCTGCAGTTGTACAGGAGGGCTCCGGTGAGACCACATCTGGAGTATGTGTCCAGTATAGGAGTAATAATAATAATAATAATAATAATAGATTTATTTTATATAGCGCTTTTTCATATAGAGGTCCTTCTGCAGTTGTACAGGAGGGCTCTGGTGAGACCACATCTGGAGTATGTGTCCAGTATAGGAGTATAGAGGTCATTCTGCAGTTGTGCAGGGCTCTGGTGAGACCACATCTGGAGTATGTGTCCAGTATAGGAGTATAGAGATCCTTCTGCAGCTGTACTAGATGGCTCTGGTGAGACCACATCTGGAATATGTGTCCAGTATAGGAGTATAGAGGTCCTTCTGCAGTTGTACAGGAGGGCTCTGATGAGACCACATCTAGAGTATGTGTCCAGTTTAGCAGTAAAGAGGTTCTTCTGCAGTTGTGCAGGAGGGCTCTGGTGAGACCACATCTGGAGTATGTGTCCAGTATAGGAGTATAGAGGTCATTCTGCAGTTGTACAGGGCTCTGGGGAGACCACATCTGGAGTATGTGTCCAGTATAGGAGTATAGAGGTCCTTCTGCAGCTGTACAGGAGGGCTCTGGTGAGACCACATCTGGAATATGTGTCCAGTATAGGAGCATAGAGGTCCTTCTGCAGTTGTACAGGAGGGCTCTTGTGGGACCACATCTGGAGTATGTGTCCAGTATAGGAGTATAGAGGTAATTCTGCAGTTGTACAGGGCTCTGGTGAAACGACAACTGGAGTATGTGTCCAGTATAGGAGTATAAGGGTTGTTCTGCAGTTGTACGGGGCTCTGGTGAGACCACAACTGGAGTATGTGTCCAGTATAGGAGTATAGAGGTCCTTCTGTAATTGTACCGGAGGGCTCTGGTGAGACCACAACTGGAGTATGTGTCCAGTATAGGAGTATAGAGGTCCTTCTGCAGTTGTACAGGAGGGCTCAGGTGAGACCACATCTGGAGTATGTGTCCAGTATAGGAGTATATAGGTCCTTCTGCAGTTGTTCAAGAGGGCTCTGGTGAGACCACATCTGGAGTATGTGTCCAGTATAGGAGTATAGAGGTCATTCTGTAGTTTTACAGGGCTCTGGGGAGACCACAACTGGAGTATGTGTCCAGTATAGGAGTATAGAGTTCCTTCTGCAGTTGTACAGGAGGGCTCTGGTGAGACCACATCTGGAGTATGTGTCCAGTATAGGAGTATAGAGGTCCTTCTGCAGTTGTGCAGGAGTGCTCTGGTGAGACCACATCTGGAGTATGTGTCCAGTATAGGAGTATAGAGGTCATTCTGTAGTTTTACAGGGCTCTGGGGAGACCACAACTGGAGTATGTGTCCAGTATAGGAGTATAGAGGTCCTTCTGCAGTTGTACAGGGCTCTGGTGAGACCACATCTGGAGTATGTGTCCAGTATAGGAGTATACTTCTGCAGTTGTACAGGGCTCTGGTGAAACCACAACTGGAGTATGTGTCCAGTATAGGAGTATAGAGGTCCTTCTGCAGTTGTACAGGAGGGCTCTGGCGAGACCACATCTGGAGAATATGTCCAGTATAGGAGTATAGAGGTCCTTCTGCAGTTGTACAGGGGGGCTCAGGTGAGACCACATCTGGAGTATGTGTCCAGTATAGGAGTATATAGGCCCTTCTGCAGTTGTTCAAGAGGGCTCTGGTGAGACCACATCTGGAGTATGTGTCCAGTATAGGAGTATAGAGGTCCTTCTGCAGTTGTACAGGACTCTGGTGAGACCACATCTGGAGTATGTATCCAGTATAGGAGTATAGAGGTCCTTCTCCAGTTGTACAGGAGGGCCCTGGCGAGACCACATCTGAAGTATGTGTCCAGTATAGGAGTATAGAGGTCCATCTGCAGTTGTACAGGAGGGCTCTGGTGAGACCACATCTAGAGTATGTGTCCAGTATAGGAGTATAGAGGTCCTTCTGCAGTTGTACAGGGCTCTGGTGAGACCACAACTGGAGTATGTGTCCAGTATAGGAGTATAGAGGTCCTTCTGCAGTTGTACAGGGCTCTGGTGAGACCACATCTGGAGTATGTGTCCAGTATAGGAGTATAGAGGTCCTTTTGGAAAACACTCCCTTTATCATTAATAGGCAGAATAAATGCTATTAAAATGAGCTTCCTACCACAGTTATTATACCTATTTCAATCTATACCAGTATATGTACCAAAATATTTTTTTTCTAAACTGAATACTAATATTACTACTTTTGTTTGGGATTATAAATCACATAGAATTAAAAAAGAACACTTCTGTAAACCAAAAGATGTCGGGGGACTTTCACTCCCAAATTTGTTGTATTACTATTGGGCAATACATATTAAGAATATAATTTACTGGTTGGATAGTTCAACTCAACAGACAGAATGGATAAAAATGGAGAAAGAGGATTGTTATCCTTGTAATATAGGAACAATCCTCTTCTCCCCTTAAAAAAATGAACAATACAATATATAAGAAAAACCCAATTATACAAGATACAATAAGAATATGGAAACAAATAAAATTATCCTTAAAATTAAGAAACCTGACTTCCGGTTGCGTCATGCTCTGCTAGCAGTCGCAAACTTTTTAGCTCCGCTGAAAAAATCGCGATTTTTCGCGTTAAAATCGGGTCTGGAGGTCGGGACCGTTTTTAAAAACTTACCGGAGCTTCATGTCGCGGTGCTGATGACGTCATCAGTAAGCGCCGCGATTATAACGGAGGGAAAGTCATTTTAAATGAAAAGTACATCTCCAGGTCAGAGCCCACAGAGGAAAATCTCAAAACATCTGCTGAAGACTCTGGAACAGCAAGACACTTCAGAACTGACCTCTGGAGAGGTCTCTGGAATGGCTACTCGATCTGCAAAAGAGAAAACCGAAATGGAGGACTTAAGAAACTCGGTAAGAGATATCAAAAATGATATGGAAGCTGGGAACAGTAAATTGATAGCCGGTAATGATAAAATACTTGAGGGTATTGAGGCTCTCCAAAAAAGAATTGAAGGTGTGGAAAAAGGACTATCGATAAAAATTGAAAAGGTGGCAGAAGAGACCACAAAGATGTTTGAGGCTGTGCACGAAACTGTGGCTGCAAATGCATCTGCAGTGAATGATTTGGAAGCTGTTGTGGAAGTGATGGCTGGAGAGATGCAGACTATGAAGTCAGAAATAGATAGTCTCAAGAACCAAGTCACAAAGGTTTCGAATAAATGTGTTGACCTAGAAGCTCGCTCAAGACGCCAAAATATAAGAATACGTGGTGTAAAAGAGGGAGCTGAGGGGGACAATGTTTGTGAGTTCGCTGCCAACCTAATTAAACACGTACTGAAGCTACCAGAAGTACCTGTAATTGAAGTAGCACATCGACTCCCCAGATTTAAATCAAGATCTCAAGGAGAAAGTGCCTACCCACGACAGATCATAATTAAACTTCGGGATATCTCAACAATGGAAGCGCTGATGAAAAAAATCAACCACGGAGAGAAGATGATGTACAGAGGTGATACTATTAAACTCCTACGGGACTACCCTTATGAGATTGAGCAAAAGAGAAGAAAGTTCTCACAGACCAGAGAAGTTCTTTATGGTGTTAAGGGAGTTTTGTGTGGAGTGTTTTATCCGGCTAGAATGCGTATCACCTTTGAGGGAGTGTCAAAAACATTCACTAATTCGGATGAATCTCTCAAATACGCTCAAGAAATCGCGACTAAGGCTGCATCAACTGGAGATTGAAAACCAAGACGACATGAACAAACGAACTTGCTTATTCTTCCAACAAGAGTATCACAAGGAAAGTGAATTAACTGAACACTGATTTTTTATTTTTTATTTGACTTCAAGCAACAGATTCTTAGTGAGACGTGGCTAGACATTATTATCTTCGCTGGAACATTGTGCTATGTAATTCAAGGACACTACGTGCTCAAACGAGGAAAACCTGATAACACGGGACGAACTGCTGGGCTGAGAGTGAAAAACATCACATGGCTTATATTGTTTATAAAAAACTGAAAAAACTGAGAACTAATAATAATTAACAATTAACAATACTAATATAGAAATAGCAATTGAAATAGATAAAAAATGTGCAGTCTGCTCTGTTTAGCAGATAACAGCAAGTGCTATGCAGCTCGAGAGTGGAGGGAGGGGGAGACCGGGTACCTGGCATAACTCCAGGAGCCAGACTCCCGTTAACCCTTCCAGCGAACAGCTCATTTTTAACAATATTAAAATCAATTTAAAATAGTTAAGAGATAATATACACTCGAGGTTGATATGAAAAATATATACGGCTTATATAGTTTTACAAAATGCTGAGAATTATTCATAATTAATAATTAACAATACTAATATAGAAATAATATTTGAAACTGATAAAACTGTGGTGCCTGCGTCATAACGCAGACAGCAGTTATCACCTATGTTCGCAGCTCGTGGAGAGGAGAGGAGATCAGGCACCTGGCACAATTCCAGGAACCTGACTCCGGTTAATCCACTCAGTAAACCGCTCACTTTAACAATACTAAATTCATTTTAAAATAGTTAAGAGATAAAGAGTGAGTAGGATATGGAATCGAATACAATTGACATATATATAAATTGTAACTGGGTGAAATAGAACTGAATTGGAAACGGTAATGACCCCATAGATTTTGGGTAATAAATACAGCGGGGCTAACTTTATACCAACTACGCCGGAAGCGTTATGGATGTCGTACCCCACAGACGAGTGGGCCACTCACTACGGTGTTGAAATTTTAGACACCGTAAATTTATTTGATTTATATATATTTTTTTTTAATCACAATATGTCACATCTGTGTGTTTTTTCTTCAAGGACAATCGCGCAGGAGAACTACCAAGGAAGTCTATAATAGAAATACTCCCAAAATAACCAGAGTCCGGAGGTATGAACGCACCACAATAATTAAGGTCATTAAAACTGGTAAAAATGCATGACGACAATCAAAAGAAAATAGGAGGAATCACATTATGTAGTTGGAATATAAGGGGGATTAATGAACCTATTAAAAGGGGCAAGATACTAGCTCAGTTGAAATCATACAACACGGACATTGCGTTTCTACAGGAAACACATCTTAAACAGCAAGATCAGACAAGACTGAGGGCGAACTGGATAGGCCAAACATTTCACTCTTCATTTACCTCCAAATCTAGAGGTACTGCAATTATCATTCGTAAAGGAATTCCATTTAAATCAAAGAACACTATTTTAGATAAGGAAGGGAGATATCTTATAGTAGCAGGGGAGATCAATAATATGCCAATTACGCTGGTAAACATATATGCGCCCAACTTTGATAACCCTCAATTTTTTAATAAAATTCTGAATATAATTGCAGAATCTAATTATCAAAATGTTATAATCGGAGGAGATTTTAATTGTGTTTTAGATCCTTATTTAGATAAATCGATGCAAAAATAAAAAGGTCAGACGAAATCTAAAACCAGTGAACTCTTACACACATATATGGAAAACACAAATATAACAGATGTATGGAGGATTGCAAACCCGACGGGAAGGGATTACTCGTTTTATTCAATGGTGCATAAAACATATTCACGGATAGACTATTTTCTTGTGGATACAAAATTAATTTCGCAATCTCTGAATCCTAAATATCATATTAATGCGATCTCAGATCATTCTCCGTTAACTTTTGTTCTAAAACTAGAAGGAATGTCTATGAATAAACCGTTCTGGAGGTTTAACTCACAAATTTTAAAAGACCCTCAAGGGAGTATCTATCTAAAAAAACAGATGGATCTATTTTTTGAGTTAAATGATACACCAGAGATATCCCCCACGTTATTATGGGAATCCTTCAAAGCATTTATAAGAGGAGTCATTATTTCATTTCAAGCTTATCAAAATAAAAAGAATAAGAATGAACAAAGACACTTAGAAGATCAAATAAAACAGTTAGATATAGATAATGCTAAAGACCCAACTATGGATAAACATAATAAAATACTACTACTGAAATTTCAGTTAAATAAATTACTGTCAGAGAAAGTTATAACATTATTTCAAATCACAAAACAAGAACACTTCGAATTCGGGGACAAACCCCACAAACTTCTAGCACGACAACTTAAAAAACGGGAAAAAGAGAATGCAATATTAAAGATTAAATCAGATAGAGGGGAAGTATTAACACTACCCAAGGATATTAATAAAAGATTTGCTCAATTTTACCAGAATCTATACACATCTAAAACGTCAATAGACAATAATAAAATCTCAGAATTTTTAGATAATTGTAATCTACCACAATTAGAACGCAGGGAACAAGAGGAACTGGGAGCACAAATTACTTCTAAGGAGATAGAAGACACAATAAAAACACTAAAAAATGGAAAAACACCAGGACCAGACGGATTCAGTAATGAATTTTATAAATCTTTTTATGATATAGTTACTCCACGATTACAAAAAATGTATACATATGCTTATAAAGAGCAAAACCTACCTGAAACACTAGCGGAATCAACGATTATATTAATACTTAAAAAAGATAAAAATATAGAAGAACCAGGATCATATAGAGCTATTGCTTTGTTAAATACGGATCAGAAAATAATAGCAAAAACATTAGCCAATAGATTAAGCAAGTATGTTAGTAGACTAATACATGAGGATCAAACAGGATTTATACCTAAGAGACACTCATTTAATAATTTGAGACGTTTGCTTAACATAATGCATTCACATAAATCTTATGACCAAGAGTTAGCTATCATCTCACTGGACGCAGAAAAAGCGTTTGATCAAGTAGAATGGGACTATATGATCAAAGTATTGCAAAAATTCCAATTGGGAGAAAACTTTATTGCATGGATAAAACTACTATATAACAAACCTACGGCTAGAATACTAACTAATAATATATTATCTTCAAAATTCGAATTATCTAGGGGCAACAGACAAGGATGTTCACTATCACCGCTGTTATTCGCTTTGGTAATTGAACCCCTCGCTGAAAAAATAAGAACACACTCGAATATTCACGGTTATAACACAAAATATTCAAACAACAAACTATCCCTATATGCTGATGATGTACTACTGTACATCACAAAACCACAAATTAGTATACCAAATATATTAAACTTAATTGAGGACTTTGGATCCTTTTCAGGATATAGAATAAATTGGAACAAAAGTGAAATTATGTCGATTAAACCAAAAGACTCAACACATCTCAGGAAATTCCCTTTTAAAATAGCTATGGAAAAATTCAAATATTTAGGAATTGAGATTACTAGAAATTACCATGATATGTTTAAAGCTAATTATAATCCCCTACTTAAGAAATTAAATAATCTGATTAAATTTTGGAAAACACTTCCGATGTCCTTAATAGGTAGGATAAATGCTATAAAAATGATTTTCTTACCACAAATCCTTTACCTATTTCAATCAATACCTATATATCTCCCAAAAAAGTTTTTCAAAAAACTGGACTCAGACATTACAAATTTTATATGGGATTACAAATCCCACAGAATACAAAGAACACACCTTAACAAACGAAAAGAGTTGGGGGGTCTAGCGCTCCCTAACTTTATGTATTATAACTGGGCAGTAAATATTAAAAATATGATTCACCTGCTGGACAATTCTGCCCAGCAGGTGGACTGGATTATAATGGAAAAAGGGGATTGCTCCCCGAATAATATAGGAGCGATTATTCTCTCTCCAATAAATTTGAATAATAAAAATTATAATAAAAATCCAATTATATATAGCACTATTAGAACATGGAAGCAAATAAAACAGAATCTAAAATTAAGAAACCTATCTCTCTTAATACCAATAGTCAATAACCCATCGTTTAAACCTTCAATCATAGATAAAGCATTTATACAATGGGAAAGAATGGGAATTAAAACGCTCGAAGATCTGTATGAATTAGAAAAATTACTATCATTCCAACAACTACAACTGAAATATAATTTGAAAAATAATCAATATTTTAAATATCTACAAATCTGTGACTATTTGAAAACACACACAAAAGATTATTATAATATGCCTTCCGACTTACTAGATGAAGCAATGAAGACAAAGGCGGAATCAGTTAATTTAATATCATACTTATATAATATCATCTTAAATATAGAAATACCCACAACAGATGGAATTAGAAGAGATTGGGAACAAGATCTAGGTATAAAAATTTCAAAAGAGAGTTGGGATAATCATTTATTACAGGTGCATAAATGCTCGATCAACGTACGACATACGCTTATCCAATTTAAAACATTACATAGATTATATTATTCAAAAACCAAACTAAATAAAATCTTTCCTAACGTCTCACCAATCTGTGATAAATGTATATGTCAAGAAGCTACCATAGCACATTCTTTTGTTTTTTGTACAAAAATCCAAAAATTCTGGTTTGAAATATTTGATATTTTTTCAAAATTAATCAAAATAAAACTGGTACCAAAACCAGAATGGATTATTTTTGGAATATCGGAAGGTATTCCTGAATTAAACGTGTATCAGAAGAATTTACTCAATTATGGGCTAATAATGGGAAAAAAGCTTATACTTAAATTCTGGAAAAATGCGCCCACACCAACAATAAAAATGTGGACATCAAATATGTTGGAAACATTACATCTGGAAGAGATGAGATTCCTCCTAGTAGGCAAAGTAGATCAATTTCAAAAGACGTGGTCTACGTTTTTGGACCTATTACAAGCATGAGGTGCAATAGTAATTTAGAAAAACAAATAAATAAATAAAAGGTATCTGGACCTGGTAATGGGAGGTAAAATAAAAACAGACTTGGTTGGTAGTTCCTTCTCTATGAAGTATGGTATAAGAGTTATAATAGAGCGATTGTTCCTTCTTTCTTTCTCTTTTTTTTTCTAGGGTCTATTTTCTAACTTTACTTCCTTCTCTAACTTCTTTTCTAAGGGGCTTTCTTTTCCCAACACTCTTTTGCACTTCACAACCTTTGCGCACTTTCTTCACTTTTCTTACTTCTTTCTTTTTTCTTTCTTAAAGTTTAAAAAAGTGAAGCGGTACAAAAAATGTATTAATATATACGTGTTGTACATTACTGTAATCTACCGTACTTCTAAAAAATAAAAAAAATAAAAAATAAAATAAAAAAAAAAAATTAAGAAACCTATCATTGTTAACACCGATAGCGAATAATCCTTTATTTAAACCATCTATGATGGATAAAATATATAATCAATGGGAAAGTTTAGGAATTAAAAGGATCGGGGACATGTTTGAAATGGGAGATTTATTATCATTTCAACAATTACAATTAAAATTTAAACTGAAAAACACTCATTATTTTAAATATTTTCAGATTTGTAATTTTTTGAAGACATACATACAGGGATATCAAAAAAAATAACTCCTGATTTACTAGAAGAAGTAATGAATATAAAAGCTGATACACAAAAATTAATATCATATTTATATAATAGTATCATAAATATAGATTTACCTGTGACCGAGGTAATTAGAGAAGAGTGGGAATGGGAATTATTGATAAAAATTACGAAGGCTACATGGGAAAAGTATTTGTCATACATTCACAAGTGTTCGATTAACGCAAGACATAATCTAATCCAATTTAAAATTTTACATAGATTATATTACTCAAAAACAAGAGATTAGTATACAAACTTAAAGCACATGGTATTGGGGGTTCAGTATTGATGTGGATAGAGAACTGGCTGGCAGACAGGAAGCAAAGAGTAGGAGTAACGGGTCCTTTTCAGAATGGCAGGCAGTGACTAGTGGGGTACCTCAAGGCTCAGTGCTGGGACCCCAGCTATTTACAATATATATTAATGATTTGGACGAGGGAATTGAATGCAACATCTCCGTTTGCGGATGACACGAAGCTGGGGGGCAGTGTTAGCTGTGAGGAGGGTGCTAGGAGGCTGCAAGATGACTTGGATAGGCTGGGTGAGTGGGCAAATGTTTGGCGGATGCAGTATAATGTGGATAAATGTGAGGTTATCCACTTTGGTGGCAAAAACAGGAAAGTAGACTATTATCTGAATGGTGGCCAATTAGGAAAAGGGGAGATGCAACGAGACCTGGGTGTCATGGTACACCAGTCATTGAAAGTAGGCATGCAGGTGCAGCAGGCAGTGAAGAAAGCGAATGGTATTTTAGCATTCATACCAAAAGGACTTGAGTATAGGAGCAGGGAGGTTCTACTGCAGTTGTACAGGGTCTTGGTGAGACCACACCTGGAGTATTGCCTACAGTTTCGGTCTCCTAACCTGAGGAAAGACATTCTTGCCATAGAGGGAGTACAGAGAAGGTTCACCAGACTGATTCCTGGGATGGCAGGACTTTCATATGAAGAAAGAATGGATAGACTCGGCTTGTACTCGCTAGAATTTAGAAGATTGAGGGGGGATCTCATAGAAACTTACAAAATTCTAAAGGGGTTGGACAGGCGAGATGCTGGAAGATTGTTCCCGATGTTGGGGAAGTCCAGAACACGGGGTCACAGTTTAAGGATAAGGGGGAAGTCTTTTAGGACCGAGATGAGAAAAACATTTTTCACAGAGAGGGTGGTGAATCTGTGGAATTCTCTGCCACAGAAGGTAGTTGAGGCCAGTTCATTGGATATATTTAAGAGGGAGTTAGATGTGGCCCTTGTGGCTAAAGGGATTAGGGGGTATGGAGAGAAAGCAGGTACTGGATACTGAGTTGGATGATCAGCAATGATCATATTGAATGGCGGTGCAGGCGCGAAGGGCCGAATAGCCTACTCCTGCACTTATTTTCTATGTTTCTAATCCATCTGGAGGACATCGCAGCTTCCGGTATATGTTATTAATACACGAAACGTGTACTTTCCTACCTGTTAAAAACCGCCAAAATTGTGTTTTTTTGCGCTGTAAATAATTGTGGAAGTCGGGGTAAGTGTGAGAGACATGTAGCCAACTTCAGAATTCCAAAAGTGAAGCGAGATGAAGGTAAAGAGAAGCGAGAGCTGAATGGACAACAACAGCTAAAGTACTTGGCGAACATTGGCCTTGCAGATATCGAGATTGAAAACTTTGGGCATTATTTGAGTTTTTTCTTGATTCCTTTGGTATCTAAAAAGTCTCAGAAGTGATAAATCTGGCTGTAAATTTTGCTTCAGAGGCGTTTTCTTTTTGTATGTAAAAACCCACTTGAGAACCATGGGTGGTTTTAAACTTTTACAGCCAGATTTATCCCTTCTGAAACTTTTTAGATGCCAAAGGAATCAAGAAAAACCCCCAAATAATTCCTTAGTTGATGAAATGCAGTGAGCAAAGAGATTGATCCCTGGGATGGCGGGACTGTCATATGAGGAAAGATTGAAAAGACTAGGCTTGCATTCACTGGAGTTTAGAAGGATGAGGGGGGGATTCTTATAGAAACATATAAAATTATAAAAGGACTGGACAAGCTAAATGCAGGAAAATGTTCCCAATGTTGGGGGAGTCCAGAACCAGGGCCACAGTCTTAGAATAAAGGGGAGGTCATTTAAGAATGAGGTGTGAAATAAACTTTTCACCCAGAGAGTTGTGAATGTGTGGTATTCCCTGCCACAGAGGGCAGTGGAGGCCAAATCACTGGATGGATTTAAGAGAGAGTTAGATAGAGCTCTAGGTGCTAGTGGAGTCAAAGGATATGGGGAGAAGGCAGGCACGGGTTATTGATTGGGGATGATCAACCATGATCATTATGAATGGCCTCCTCCTGCACCTATTGTCTATGTTTTAAAGGGATATGCCGCTCCCGACCGCCCTGATTTGAGGACGCAGTGACCACTGACCTGTGACCTCTCACCCCCCCACACAGGTCACGTTTCACTACAAGACCCTGCGCTGTGACCCAGAGCGGACGCTCATCGACGACAGCCGGACCTACGGCAAACCCATGGAGCTGATCATCGGCAAGAAGTTCAAGCTGCCCGTGTGGGAGACGGTCGTCAGCTCCATGTGTGAGGGCAAGGTGGCCGAGTTCACCTGTGACACGCAGGTACGGAATCCCCCCGTACCCCCCCTACACCCACATACCCCTCCTGAGGCTACCATTGTGTTACATACGTTGAATTGTACATCACTTTCACTGGTTAGCTGATATACTGAACACTGCAACCCTGTATATCCCGCACACAGAATAATGTGAGTTCTGTAAATCTTACTATGCATGTCAGCAATAAAGTGTTAACCATGTTAATGGATTGCTATTATGAATTATTTAAAATTGAGTGGGTTGGTGCAACTTTGGTGCCATATGCTGCTAATGTGTCGTTCTCAGATATTCAGTGTTAAAAAGAGAAATAAATCACAATAAAAGCGAAAAGATGTTCCTTCCACAGCGTGCGGGGAGTCTGGCCCGGATCAGCACGGCCGAGACACCAGAGTGAAGTTGCGGGTTGGTTTACAATGTTTTTTTATTTAATGTTGTCCCTTGTCTAGTCTGAAATAAAGTTCATCATTGGATATAAAAATTGGAAGAAATGTAAATGTGTGTGTTATATGATTATATACATCTATATCACATTCATATATGTGTGTTCTTTCCAGCACAATCTAATCAGTTGTATGCTCGCTGAATAAAACCATCCTTAAGTTTGTAAATCTTGCTCAAAACAAATTTAAATTTGTGAAATACTTAAATTAGATAACCCCACCATAACAGACAGATCTCATTCCAGTCTCTGGCTATTGGGAAGACCAGACCCATTTTATTGTTGAGAAACAACTCCATAGACACAAAAACATTAAGGAACATTCCAGGACTAGAGCAACTGGAATCTTCATATTGCTATTATTTTGCCAAATACTGCAGTTGTGAACAGTGTGATTAGATGAATGAATTACAGAGTGCAAGTGTAATACAAAATCAACTCAAACACAGCACATGAGCCATTTTAAAAGATATTTAAAAAAACATTAAAAAAGATTACCAGTCAAAATTTATAAACATTTTATTCTTTAACAAGAATTAACAGAATTATGAACTAACAGAATTATGAATCTAACCCTATATCACACACACAAACTGTTCCCCCACAACGTTGATTACACTGCGAGTCGGGTCGGGTCGGTTCCGGTTACTGAAATGGACGAACAAAATGCCCACGTTCCGCTCCGTTGCGTACTACACGTCAGCCCATTGCATTTCGCAGGAGTGGCCTATCTATAGGATCTTTGGTAGGTATTACCTGAATTTGGAGAGGTCAATGTTCATACCGCTGGGTTGCAAACTACCCAAGCGAAATATGAGGTGCTGGTCCTCCAATATACGGGGGGCCTCACTCTGGCCATGGAGGAGGCCCAGGACAGAAAGGTAGGATTCAGAATGGGAGGGGGAGTTGATGTGTTGAGCCACCGGGAGATCAGGTTGGTTAATGCGAACCGAGCGGAGGTGTTTGGTCTGTGTGCGCGTGTGTGTGTGAGAGTGAGTGTGTGTGTGAGAAAGTGTGTGTGTGAGAGAGCAAGAGAGAGAGCGTGTGTGTGTGCATGTGAGAGGGGGTGTGTGAGAGAGGGAGTGTGTGTGTGAGAGAGAGAGAGAGAGAGAGAGAGAGAGAGAGGGAGTGTGTGAGAGAGATGGAGCGAGAGAGGTGAGAGAGAGGAGGGGGCACCAGAGGGTGGAGTGGAGAGTATTTGTGTACGAGTGGGGGAAAAGTGTGGGGAGAGGGGAGAGAGAGGAATGTATATGTGCAGCTTTAAGGGACATTGGTCAGGTAGCATTTGCAGTATTGCATACAGTTCTGGTCACTCCATTACAGGACTGATGTGGAGGCTTTGGTGAAGGTGCAGAGATGGTTAACCAGAATGGATTAAAAACAAGGAACTGCAGATACAGGTTTACAAAAAAGGACACAAAATGCTGGAGTAACTCAGCAGGACAGGCAGCATCTCTGGAGAGAATGGGTGTTTGAAGAAATGACCCGAAACGTTACCCATTCCTTCCAGCATTATGTGTCTACCTAAACAGCGCCTATCCACGTGACAGGCTGGAGGAGCGGGCATAGGCCTTGCCACAGAGCGGGCAGGTGAAGGGGCGCTGCCCGATGTGGACTCGCCGGTACTCCAGCAGGTGGTCAAGGCGGGTGAAGCCCTTACCACAGAACGGTGTGTATCCGCTGGTGCTCCCGCAGCCCCCATGCTCTCTTGTCACAATGGGAGCAGCTGCTCGCCGGCGTGGGTCCGCCGGTGCTGCCGCAACCCCCGCGAGCTGTCAAACTCCTCACCACAGTACGGGCAGTCGTAGGGCTGGCCACTGGTGTGCACCTGCTGGTGAGACAAGGCATGGAAGGCCATGGCAAAGCGTTCCCCACACACCGGGCTGGGGAGGGGACGGTTGCCGGTGTGCACCCGCTGGTGGGACAGCAGCTTGGAAGAGCGGGTGAAGCGCTTGCCGCACTGGGCACAGGTGTAGGGTCGCTCGCCGGTGTGGATGCGCTGGTGCTTCAGCAGGTTGCTGGACTGTGTGAAGCCCTTGCCACACTGGGTGCAGGTGTAGGGGCGCTCGCCGGTGTGAGTGCGCTGGTGCTGCAGCAGGGTGTCGGAGCGGATGAAGCCCTTGCCACACTGGGCGCAGGTGAAGGGGCGCTCGCCGGTGTGAGTGCGCTGGTGCTCCAGCAGTCTGTCGGAGCGGGTGAAGCCCTTGCCACATTGGGCGCAGGTGATGGGGAACTCGCCGGTGTGAGTGCGCTGGTGCTCCAGCAGTCTGTCGGAGCAGGTGAAGCCCTTGCTGCACTGGGTGCAGGTGTAGGGGCGCTCGCCGGTGTGGGTGCGCTGGTGCTTCAGCAGGTTGCTGGAATGGGTGAAGCCCTTGCCGCACTGGGCACAGATGTAGGGACGCTCGCCGGTGTGGAGGCGCTGGTGCACCAGCAGGGTACCGGACTGAGTGAAGCCCTTGCCGCACTGGGTGCAGGTGTAGGGGCGCTCGCCGGTGTGGGTGCGCTGGTGATCCAGTAGGCTTTCGGAGCGGCTGAAGCCCTTGCCGCACTGGGCACAGGTGTAGGGACGCTCGCCGGTGTGGGTTCGCTGGTGCGCCAGGAGGTGACCGGACTGAGTGAAGCCCCTGCCGCACTGGGCACAGGTGTAGGGACGCTCGCCGGTGTTGGGTGCGCTGGTGGGACAGCAGGTGGCCGGAATGAGTGAAGCCCTTGCCGCACTGGGTGCAGGTGTAGGGGCGCTCCGCGGTGTGGGTGCGCTGGTGGAACAGCAGGTTGCTGGAGCAGGTGAAGCCCTTGCCGCAGTCGATGCAGGTGTAGGGGCGCTCCCCGGTGTGCACGCGCCTGTGCTGCTTCAGCTCTGGTAACGACTTGAAGCCTTTGCCGCAGTCGGAGCAGGTGAAGGGCCGCTCACTGCTGTGCACCCGCCGGTGCTGCCGTAGCCCCGACAACTGGGCAAAGCTCATGTCGCAGGTAGAGCAGCCATAGGGCTTCTCGCCCGTGTGCACCCGCCGGTGGGTCTTCAGCACAACCGCCGTCTTGAAGCTCTTACCGCACTCCGAGCAGTCGAAGGGGCGTTCTCCAGTGTGAACCCGCCGATGCGTCTCCAGCTCGCTCGGGCACTGCCAGGCCTTACCACACACGTCGCACTCATAACGCTTTTCCTTGTTGTGCCCCATCATGGGGTCCTCCATCGAAGCGCAGCCCCTCGAAGCTCAGTCGCACACCGAGCAGATGGGGGGGGGGGGGGCTCACCGGCACCCTGGCCACCTTCAATGGCTGCTCACGTCCCCGTCTCTCCGTCCACAGCAACGGCTCCTAAACCCTGCAGGAGGGGAACACAGAGGGTCAACAAGCTGGCAAACAGGACATTACGAGCACATATTGGGTGCGTTTATGGTGGAGGAAATCGTTCAAAGACGTTCAGGGCTGTAGATTAATCGGCCTCCGCAAAATTGTTAAATTGTCCCTAATGTGCGTAGGATAGTGATAGTGTACGAGGTGATCGCTGGTCGGCGCGGACTCCGTGGGCCGAAAGACCTGTTTCCGCGCTGCATCTCTAAACTAAACTAAACCAAAGGGTCTCGACCCAAAATGTCACTCCAGCACATTCTCTGTCACCCTCTCTCTCTCTCTGTCCCACTCTCTTTTCCTCTCTCCTTCTCTGTCCCTCTCTCTCCCCTTTCTCCATCTCTCTCCCTCTCTCTCTCCCTCTCTCCCCCTCTCTTCCTCTGCCCCCCCATCTCTCTCTGTGGGTCTCTCTCTCTCTGTCCCCACCTCTCTCTCTGTCCCTCTCCCCCTCCCCCTCTGTCCCTCTCTCTCACCCTCTCTGTCCCCCTCTCTCTCTGTCCCCCTCTCTCTCTTGTTCCTCTGCTCTCTCTCTCTGTCCCTCTCTCTCAATCTCTCGCTCTCTATCTCTGTCCCCGTCTGTCTCTCTCTCTCTGTCCCCCTGTCTCTCTCTAGCTCTCTCTCTCTCTTTGTCTGTCCCTCTCTCTCTCTCTGCCCCCCCCCCCTCTCTCTCTGTCCCTCACTCTCTCGGTCTTTCTCTGTCCCCCTTTCTCCATCTCTCTCTGTGTCCCTCTCTCTTTCTCTCTCTGTCCCTCCTCTCTCTTTCTCTGCCCCCCCTCTCTCTCCATTTCTCTCTGTGGGTCTCTCTCTCTGTCCCCACCTCTCTCTCCCTCTCTCCCCCTGTCTCTCTTTCTATCCCCCTCTCTCTGTCCCCTCTCTCTCTCTCTGTCCCCCTCTCTCTCTCTCCCTCTCTCTCTCTGTCTGTCCCTCTGAATCTCTCGCTCTCTGTCTCTCTCTGTCCCCGTCTCTCTCTATCTCTCTCTCTCTGTCCCTCTCTCTCTCTCTCTCTCTCTGCCCCCCTCTCTCTCTATCTCTGTCCCCCTCTCTCTCTCTTTTTCCCTTAACATATCTAAAGAAGCTTTTACTGTCCTTTATATTCCTGGCCAGCTTCCCTTCGTACTT
>JAXLNO010000439.1:0-20991 GCA_038087875.1 Malacoraja senta | reverse complement strand
GGCCTCTGCAGTCGCCGATACGGCAGCCCGATGCCTCAGGCCCTCTCGCCGGATGATGAAGCTCCGGCGTCGGGTGAACACTCTCAGCGGCCCGGAGTGTCTGGAGCGGCCGCCTCCTCCCAGGAGACCGCGGCTCCCGAAGTCCACGAGCCGCGCTGGTCGATGCTCCGACTCTGGCGACCTCGTCGTGAGATCCCAGGCTCCGCGGTGTTCCAAGCTCAGCACCGCCCGTGGCTGGAAGCTCCGCAGACCGCAGACCGCAGCTTCGCGATGTTGGTGCTGGCGGTCACAGCACTCCGGAGCTTACTGCACGGCGACCCGGGTTAGGCATCGCCCGCTCCGCGATGGTACTTCAGCGCTGTGCCGCCGCCGAAGCTGAAGTCCTGGCCGGTCCCGGCAGGAAAACGCCGCTCCAGTCTGCCCGTAGGCCGCGAGGAAGGGGCGAAGATCCGGCTCGGAGAAAAGCCGCAACTCCGACCAGGTAGGTACTGAGAAAATAGTTTCCCCCTAACCCCACCCCCCACCCCCCACATAAAAAGACTAAAGACCTCCAAAACAAACACTTTCAACTAACTAAAAATAAAAAAAGGGTGAAAAAACTAACAGCTGCTGGCAGGGCAGCCATACTCGACGGCGCCCCCGATAGTGGTGAATCTCTGGAATTCTCTGCCACAGAAGGTAGTTGAGGCCAGTTCCTTGGCTGTATTTAAGAGGGAGTTAGATGTGGCCCTTGTGGCTAAAGGGATCATGGGGTATGGAGAGAAGGCAGGTACAGGATACTGAGTTGGATGATCAGCCATGATCATATTGAATGGCAGTGCAGGCTCGAAGGGCCGAATGGCCTACTCCTGCACTTATTTTCTATGTTTCTATGTTTATTGTCATATGTCCCGAAACAGAATAATGAAATCCTTACTTGCAGCAGCACAACAGATATGTAAACATAGTACTCTGTGAACTCCGTAATAAACAAAATAAAGTTCAGTGTGTATGTATATATATATATATGTAGGCAGCATCACTGGAGAACATTGATAAGTGACGTTAGGACCCTTCCTCAGACTGTTTCAGTCTGCTGTTACTCCAGTACTTTGTGACATTTCTTAAACTAGGCGCCAATGCCGCTGGTCTGGACCAACGAGCCCTTCTTCACCAGATCATGCGGCTGTAGTTGTGACTCATGTTGTAGCCCCTGGGGACAGTGCTTTCTTCAGTCCTCTGCCAATGACAAAACACGCTCGGTTGCCGTGGGGCTTCCTCCCCTCTCACCTGCTGCCGCTTCCAAGGTGGTACTTGTTGGCGACTACGGGGGAGAAGGAGGAAGAGGCTGTGGTGGTGGAGATGGGAGGAAGAGGCAGAGTGGACAGAGCGACGGAAGGAGGAGGCGATGTTGTTCGAACAGGGAGCGGATAAAGGCACCGTGGAGCGGATAAAGGCACCATGGACAGCAAGAAGCAGCAGCAGGTGAGAGGGGTGGGATGACCGAGGGCATCCTGTTGGTGGCGACGGCCCAAAGAAAGCGCTGCCCCCAGGGGCTACAACATGAGCTGCAACAACAGCCATGTCACTTGTGGGTGAAGAAGGACTCACAGGTGCACCTTGCGAGTCAGGGTGGGGTCGAGGGTGGGGTCTTTGGAGAGACGGTGTGAGCTGGGGATGGCATCGGCAGGTCTGTTCGCTACATCCAAAATCCATTATAGTCTGAATATAGTCCTCGGTCTGAAGAAGGGTCCCACCTGAAACGTCACCCCTTTCCTTCTCTCCAGCGATCCTGCCTGCCCCGCTGAGTTACTCCAGCATTTTGTGTCCATCCATTATAAAGGGTTTGGAGGATGTAGTGTTTAATAGCTTGATGGTTGGAGGGAAGAAGCTGCTCCTGAACCTGGACGTTAGTCTTCAGGTTCCTATACCTTCTTTCCGATGGCAGGAGAGAAATGAGAGTGTAGCCAGGGGGGTATGGGTCCCTGACGATGCTGGCTGCCTTTTAGAGGCAGCGATTCTTGTCGATGCCTTCGATGGTGGGGAGGTCAGTCCCGGTGATGGACTGGGCAGTGTTCACCACTTTTTGGAATATTCTTTGTTTCTGGGAGTTCAAGTTCTTAGGTTTTCTTAGGATCTGGGAATATTGTCCAAATAGTTCCCAGTGCGGTTCCTCCCACCAACACCACACATTCTCATTCCCATAACAAATGAAAGTCAGGTCAAGTCAAGTCGTCAAGAGTCAAGTCAAGAAAGTTTATTGTCATGTGTCCCAGATTGTTCAATGAAATTCTTGCTTGCTGCAGCACAACAGAGTATTGTAAGCAAAAATACAGAACAGTTCAGTATAATATACACATAAATAATTTAATAGAACTTGGTAATATACCAGTGTGCAGGAACATAACCTGTCAGTCTCATTACTGAGCAGGGTCCTGACTCTTCCTCAGAGCGATATATATCTTCCACTTCCTATATGTTGGGACAGAATCTGTGCGTCTGGAATCTTATCTTGCTACTTGGTGTGAAGTATCCTGCACTTTTGTTATCTTGTTGTTGACTTCATCATCGGTCTTGAGCAACATAATTGGAACAACTCATCATTTTCAAACAGCTGCAATGGGAGATTACTGCTGAGAAATGTTCTGCCATGGTTTCCACGTTACAACAATAGTTATTCTTCGGGGATACTTCTTTGGCTGTAAAGCATTTTGGCAAATCCTGAGATAAGTAAAGCTGCGATATAAATCCAAAACTTTTTTTCTTCACTCCATGATAATGGAAGTCTGGTTAGATATTATCCTTGGAGATTTAATTTAGGTACCTTTAAATTAATATTCACTTCAGGAACAAAATCTTAGGAGATGCAATAAAAATTGTACTTAATTTCTAAATTAGCAGCAAGAAATTTTTAATGTTTAAAAGTCGGGAGTTAGCTGAAATTCACTTCTGTGTTCAAGTTACCATACTGAATCTTAACTGTGCCCTCTGTTTCTGCTGTTTAATCTGTCATAGAACATAGAACAGTACAGCACAAGAACAGGCCCTTCGGCTCACAACATCCATGCCGAACATGATGCCCAGTCCAACTCATGTCTGTCTGCATATAATCCATATCCCTCCATTTCCTACATATCCATTTGCCTCTCCAAAAGTCTCTTAAATGCCACTATTAAACACCATAACCTCAAATAAGCTCTGAACTACATAGACTATTATTGTTATTATTGCACTATTATTTTTTTTGTGTGTACGTACGTGTGCGTGCGTGAATGTGTGTGTGTATATATATATATATATATATATATATATATGTGTGTGTGTGTGTATTTGGGAGTATGTGTATATATACACACAGAACTTTTTTTGTTCTCGTTTATTATATTGTTTACAGTGTACTATGTTTACATATTCTGTTGCGCTGCTGCAAGTAAGAATTTCATTGTTCTATCTGGGACGTATGACATTAAAACACTCTTGACTCGACTCTTGACTCATATCTGTCTTGACCAGAACCCCAACAGTGTGTACCAGGCACACACCATGCTCTGTGTAAAAAACTTACCCCCGCTTTGTCCTCTCACCTTAAAGTCATGTCCGCCAGTATTTGATTTGTCTATACTGGCAAAAAGGTACCGACTGTCTATCATATATATGCCTCATAATTTTATATATTTTATCTAAAACCTCTGGCATTACAGAGAAAACAATCCAAGTCTGCCCAACGGTTCCCTGTAGTTATTACCCCCTAATCAAGGCGTCATTCAGGTAAAATTTCTCTGCACCCTTTCAAAACCACATCCTTCCTGTAATTGTCAGTTATTATCATTATTATTATTATTATTATTATTATTATTATTATTATTATTATTATTATTAAACCAGTAGAAAACCATTTCACTGCCAGTTCATTCACTTTAGCATTGCTCTTTCAAGAGTGTATACTCATAATATTTCTAATAGATAAATATAGACGTTGTTAGAAACAATCTGCAGATGAGTCAATATCTGCGAAAAGAGAATAAAGGGGTTGTCCCACTGAGGCGACCTAATCTGCGAGTTTAGAAGAGTTTGCCCTCGACTCAAACTCGCAGCATGGTCGACATGTGGTCCTAGGAGGTCCTAGGAGGTCACTGGAACTCTCCTTCATGCTCGTGGGAAGTCCCTGCATACTCGCGGCCTCAGTTTGGTCGAGGACATTTTTTCAGCATGTTGAAAAATTTTCCGCGAGTAAAAATTGGTCGGCATGATTCTTTTGAACACGTAGTGGAGTGGGGTCGCTATGTAGTTATAGGCAGTTGAGGGCAGCCATAGGCAATCTCCTTCGCTGACCGGGCATTTTAATTGGCTCATTGGAGTTTTCAGGACCAAGGAAAACCGACCGGTAATGTTAAATGCCCGCTAAACTTTATTATGTTGTCTGGCTTCTTAAAAGTGTCTCCACTCCTTCTCCCCTCCTTCTCCCCCCCTTCTCTCCCCTTCTCTCCCCTTCTCTACCCCTCTCTCCCTCTCTTCCCCCCCCCCCCCATCTGCGCTCTCTAAAGGATTTACTGTACACTGTGCAGCCGTCTTTCCTGTTCATCGCGGGTGTGAATTTCAGACAGCGCTCCCCCGCTTTCCCTGGCCCCCACCTTTGCGATGTGTTTGTGTGTGTGTGTGTGTGTGATCGGTCGATCCAACTCGCGGTTTCATCGCTGACGGTCGATCCAGCTCGAGGTTTTCAAGGCAGGTGTCCTCGAGCTTGAAGGTCGAAGACAATCGCTGTAAAGTCGTGTCAGTGGGACAGGCCCTTAAGTGTTAATATTTCAGATTGAAGTCCCATTGCCAGAATTGAGAAAGAGAGAAAAAAGCATGTTTGTTTTAAGTTACAAATAAGGTGTTTTGGATAGGAATGTTTTGGATAGGAACAAAGAGATTATCTGTGAGAGAGTGTGACCAGGGTTGATCAGGATAAGTAGTGGTCAATGGATTAATGATGTTAGTTACAGAGTCATAATAATTTTCCCAGTGAAATAGTGGCCAATTAATCTACTGATCCGCACCTTGGGGAAAGTGGGAAGAAGCCAGACAACCCAGAGGTAACCCAGGGGATCACAGGAAGAAGTCTATCAGAGAGTGCCAGAGATCAGAATTGCAGCTTTACTCACTATCTATTGTGCAGCAAAGTAATGGGAATGTGGAGGTTAGTTACAACCAGACATGTTCATATTGAATGGTGAATAAGGTTCAACGAACTAAGTGACCTACTCATGGCTGATTCATATATTTGTGTGTTTACACATGACTGTAGACTCACTGATATGGTTAACGTCTTTACTGCCTATCAAATAATTGTATTCTGGACCAATTGCAAATGGCTGCCCAGGGTGGCAACACATGTCTCCTGTGAAATAATTAATAAAAATAGTGTCTGTTACTGAACTAGTCAATGCCAATGCAAGTCATCCATCTGTGATGTTGGCTCAGCTTTACTTTATCTATTAGCACAGCCTCACCAGCTGGGCAAGTTGGACAATACCACATTTCTTAACATTGTATGCTGCTTTGTATATGTGACCCTATGACTTGATGTGCAATCATGGTATATGTCTCTGCCTTAAATCTATTAAAATACTTTGCTTCCTTCATAGTTTGAGGAAGAGAGTTACAAAGACTTACGACCCTCTAGAAGAAAATATTTGAATTCATCTCTGCCATGTACAGCCCAGACTGATTTGATGCTGGATCATTTATTAATTTTACAGAAATAACTGACAGATTCTTGTTAATCAAATAATATACAATTCTGGGAAAAAGATAGGTATATGGAGTTGGTATATAGGTATATGGAGTTAGATCACAGACTATCCATGGTCTCACAATATGGTAGATCACACTCCATAGATTACTTCACTCCTGTCTTAAAACTGAAATGCAAGAAACTGCAGTTTCTGGGATCTTGAGCAAAACATAAAGCGCTGAAGGAGCTCAGTGGGTCAGGCAGCATATATGGTGGGAATGGACAGACAACATTTTGGGTCAGGATCCCTCTTCAGACTGAAGAAGCGTTTAGTGTAGTTTAGAGATACAGCCCAGAAACAGGCCCTTCGGCCCACTGAGTCAGTGCTGACCAGCGATACCCGCGCACTTAACGCTATCCTACACACACTAGGAACAATTTACAATTACACTAAGCCAATTAACCGACAAACCTGAACATCTTTGGAGTGTGGGAGGTCCCGGAGAAAACCCATGCATGAGACGTGGAGAACGGACAAACTCCGTACAGACAGCACCCATAGTCAGGATCGAACCCAGGTCTCTGGCGCTGTTAGACAGCAACTCTACCGCTGCGCCACAGTGCCGCCTGTCCTGAAATGTGATCTGTTCATTCCCTCCACAGGTGCTGTCTGACTCACTGCGCACATTCAGCACTTTGTGCTTTTCCGTATCTTAAAACACTTGATTTTGGTGACAGAAGATACTTTCATCAAAATTCTGTACGGCATTAAATATTTTTTTGGCACATCCACTTGGGTGTCTACTGTGTGGTTTTTATTAAGTGATGGAAATGTCATGTATTATCTTCTGTGATGGATTACTGATAATTGATTTATGGTTACCTTATGTTTTCTGTCCTGAATTGTACTCTGTACATTGCCATCATTCCTGCTGTCAACTTAACCCAGTATTCACCAAGACTGGATTTTGCTGTTGATAAACTTTCAACTTCCACTTATAGATACAGACAACGATTTCAGTAGTCTAAATGTGTGCAGTTAAAGATGGGAATGCAGAGACTGTTATCAGTGATTCCCTGGGCAATGTTCTCTGCTGCAATATGTTAACTGTAACAAGACATTGAATACTTTCTTACACGATCATTTTTACTTTTTTCGCAACTTTACTACATTTAAAAATAATTAATAATTTTGGATTGTCACTATTTCAAATCTTTGCTTTTAAATTCTGAGCTTTTCAAGATAATTTTCATTATTAAATTTCTTTCTGAGATTATAGCTTCTATCACAATGTCCTGCAGTTCTTTAAATGGTGCTCTTAATGTTTTTAAAAATCGGTTCACAATTGTACTTTTTATTCCTACTTTATTGTTTGATTTGCTACTCAGTCTGAACTGAATTGATATCCTAAAGCAACCAATTAATGTGTAGATTGTTAATATTGGCCAAATTAAAGACACCATAAAATGGAGGACCCCTGCACGTCAGAATTGCTTAACCCTTATCAGCTGAACTTGACAGGCTTTGAATGGTGCCAGCCAGTCTAGGCTCAGACTGGTATGCAGGATGGTGAGGGGTCCAGGTGTTCTCCTTGTTTCTCCTAAATTGATAAAAATGTATAGCAGTTTTGCAAACTAACCCTAAATGCATCATTTTGATTGGATCGCTGCAAAAGCATTGTAAACAGTATAAATAATGTTGCAAGATGGTCATCCTGTTAATCGATGATTGGTCGAGCTGTTGAGCCTTGGAGAAACTGTTTGAATCTCAGGGCACATGTTTCAATGTTTATTCTTGTTTGCTTCCTTCTAGAACTTTCTTTCAAATACAATGTATTAGTCACTGTATTATTGGGTTATGGAAATGTCTATCATGTACGGTGTTAATCGATATCTGTTATTGGACTGTATAGAGACCACCCCCATGTGGTTCGGCCCCTCAAGAATCGGGGACCTATAAAAGGCCGCTCCCACGAGGTCCTGTGTCGATCTTCTGGAAGAACGCTTGGGACTGCGTGACCTTTTGGAGTGTCTCTGCTTGAACGAGGCTAGAAGGGCTTGACAGGCAGATACAAGGATCGAACCCGTGGTGGTTAGGTCGTGGGAACTCTTATTGTGTTTTTCCAAAATAATGTTTAGATGCGCAAGTGCTTGACTCAGTATTTTATTGGCTGAAACTAGACTGGGGTGGAAGCTTAGAATGAGCTATTTACAAGATGAAAGCATTTATAGAGCCGAACAGTTACACCGCAGAAACAGGCGGTTCGGCTCACTGTGCCCACACTGACTGTCAAGCAACTATTTTCATACTGATCTTTTTCCAGTTTCTCAAAAATTCTAGCCAGATTCTATCACTCACCTACACACTAGGAGCAATTTATAGTGGCCAAATATCCAACTAACCTTCACATCATTGAGATGTAGGAGGAAACCAGAGTACCCAGAGGAAACATATGCAGTCACTGGGAGAATGTGCAAACTTCATTGCAGACAGGAGCTGAACCCAGTTCACTGGTGGCGTGAGATAGTGACTCTACTCGCTGCCCCACTTTGTTTCCAAATGTACATGGACCTTTTCTAAATGTTGTTTCCAGATTGACATGTAATAACAGCAAATTGATGGTTTTGCTCAGATTACTACTGTAAACTGTAGGTAAGTGATGAAAAGGATCAGAAGGGAATTAATAGGCATTTGAGAGAGAATAAGCTGTATGGGTACAGGAATGAAGAAAAGGGGAGATGGGACTGTTGGGTTGCTCTACTGAAGCCATCATGGACCTGATGGGCTGAATGGCTTCCTGCTGTGCATAATAACTAAGTCAGTAAATGTTTTTCTAAGGTAAGAGGCGATCAGATCATGCCCAAGTTGCAATCCTCCTCTTATTCACAGGAAGAACGTGCAAAGTCCATACAAAACAACTCCTGAGGTCAGTATTGAACCTAGGTCACTGGCACTGTGATGCAGCAGCAGGAATTACTGCACCACTGTGGCACCCTGCGGAGAGAGGACAACCAACTGGATAAAGTGAGTAGAACTGCAATCGCACATGACTGATTTCAGATCTTGCGGACAAATAATATTTCTTGCTTGCATTTTGTTGAAATACTTTCAAAGTGAGATAAAGTTCGTGAACTCTTATGGCATTACCAACATGTTTGTACTGGCCGTTCCTGGAAATCCGACCCTGTCTTGTTCGAATCTAGCAATCAGAGTAATTTGGTGGTTTACATGCAGAAATTCTTGAAAGTAGCAGGACAATGAAGAGGCTCTTAACAAAGAAGAAGGAACTCAGTGGTTTTTATGTAAGGTGTACATAGCAAACATGCAATGGATATGAATAGGTTTATCAACATCCCTGGATTTATCAACAACCCTGGGAAGTCTTTGCATTAGTCTTGGAATCGCTGGCAATTTATGAAAAACGACTGGGGGTTTGGGAAATTTGAAGCAAGCTTTGGATCGCTGCAGGTCAAAGGTTGTCCTCGCACCACACCCCTCACCCTGAGGGTCTGGTTTGTATGTTTGATCTTGTGGCTAAATGTATAACTGGCTGAAACCCATAGCCTCCAGGGTGCTGGGGTCAGCTAAATTCTAATGTTCCCAGTTCATGTTTATAAATTGCTGGGTAGTTCTCAGCTGGAGTATTATTTCTTATTATAGGCACCAGGCTTCTGAAGGCACTGCAAAGACAATTTACTAGCACGGAGGACTTCTGTCATGTAACCAGTGCAGCTGTGATGTTTCTCCTTCCAGGCAAAACGATGAAGGCAAGATTTAATTAGTGGTGCTCAGAATTATGAAGGAAAACTAAGAAGAAACTGGTTCCAGAGGCAGAAAGATTAGTAACCAGGGACTTAGCAGGGTTTGGACCATAATGAAGGGTTATGGGTGTCAGAGACAAGAAAGCGGAGTTGAGGCCGAGATCAGATCAATTATGATCTTGTTGAATGGGCCAGCAAGCTTTTACTTATTATTTAAAGTCACATTCATCTATCATGGAAACAAGCCCTTCGTCCTACCCAAATCTGTGCTACCATCAAGTAACCATTTAAACTGATCTGACACTAATCCCTTATTTTGCTGTTCTCCCCACATTCCCTTCAATGTCCATCAGATTCCGTTACTCACCTATACAATGGATCGATTGTGGGCTACCACCGATAATATTGTTATGAACTAAAGTGTGTTAACTGAATGGGCATTGGAATCTAGTTCAAAGGTCATACATAAAAGCCAATGGGATATTTGCTTAAATAGGCAAAATTTATTGGGCTAGAGAGGTGTATTATTTCTTTCAAAGTGAAGGAGCAGGCTGCATTCTTTGGGTCGAGAAACCATTTTTATACTTGCAAATCTGATAGCGTTCTTTATCTACAGTGGAAATCACCAACCGTTAATGCATAAAACCATTGTTTAAATGGTTCAGATCCTTTGCAAAAGATCATGATCTTGGCCAAGAAGATGATGGAAACAATGGTCAGGAACTAAGCCAAAAAAAAAAGATAAAAGAGGGGCTGTGCATTTCCCTACAGGAGCTGTAGAGCATATCACCGCCATTGCATTTTGTTAGTCTGCGTGCAGGGAAAAGTCAGATGGAGTAAATGGACCATTTGTGTGGCAGCCACCAACAAGCTGCATAAAAGGCTCATCTAGAGGTGGATGCCGACATTTTCACTCATCTTAGTTTGTTGTCGCAGGAGATAATATAGGAATGGTTGGATTGTTTGATCTCCTGCATAGACTCTTCTCATCACCCTTCATTCCCACTGTGAGAGATGGTGGCATCCATTCATGGGTTGACTAATGTTGCTCTGGAAAAGTAATGATAGACCAAGCAAGTGGCTGATGAATGTTATGTTGGGTCAGATCATCTTGGATCAAGCCTCCTTATTGAACTTGATGTGACTACCCTTTGTGTTAGGCAAAATACCCATCTTGAAGCATTCACCAGAGTGTAATGAATGATTTGACACATGCCCTACAGCAATAAGGATAATTGAGACAATTAATGTACTTTGCTCTCATCTCTAGTCTTGATTAGCTCACTGCTAATCTGGCATTCATCATGCTGAATAAGTCACCGAAGCTATATTATAACTCGTACCATGAGGTGTGGTATGCGTTTGATAGTGGAGTTATTTTAATAAGTCATACAACTGGGTAGCGCCGTCAGCGATGGCAGCCTCGCCAACAGTCTGTCTGTCTTTTTGTCTTTTTTTGTTGTTTTTAGTGTGTTTTAAAAGTATGTTTTGTTTTATTTGGGGGATGGGGGAGGGGGTCGGGGGAAACTTTTTTTCAATCTCTTACCTTGCAGGAGATGCGATTGTTTTCCGGATCGTACCTCCGGTCGCTCTGCGGCCTAACATCATGGAGCTGGCGGCCTTGCTCGAGACTGACTTTGAGCCCCACCGCGGGGCCGTGGACTTACCTTCGGAGCCTGCGATCCCTTGCCTGGGATCGACACTCCAACTGTGGCCTGTGGATTTTAACATCGAGGAGCTCACAGTCTTGGGTAGAGGCTGATGTCGGGAAGCTCCAAAGTCGCAGAAGGTTCAACTAGCCCCGACCCGGGGTCAGATTGCCCGGCGCAGGGGAGTTGATATCCCCCTGATGCGGGAGCTTAATCGCCCTGATGCGGAGGGCTCGACCACTGGCTGCGGGAGCCAAGATCGCCCTGACAACGGACGGTTTGAGTGCCCCGACCGCGGGAGAACAAAGAAGGTAAGAAGATTTAACTTTTTTTTGCCTTCCATCACAGTGAGGAATGTGGGGGAGTCGCTGTGGTGAATGTTCGTTAAAAAATTATTTGGGTGTCTTGTTGCTCTTTATTGGTATGACTGTATGGCAAATCAAATTCCTCGTATGTTTCAAACCATACTTGGCTAATAAAGTACTATTATGATTATGATACAGTCTGAAGAAGGGTTTCGACCCGAAACGTCACCTATTCCTTCGCTCCATAGATGCTGCCTCACCCACTGAGTTTCTCCAGCATTCTTGTCTTATGATTGTGATTATGAACTGATGAACTAGAGTTAACTGATTAATTAACAAATTGAATTTTTCCTGTAGACAACGACAATTCGACAGGAATGATGTAGATATAATAAGAACTCTCTTAATTGTGCTTAGCTTTTTGCAGATTTTTAATTAATTCCCTTTAGAACAAAAGCATTCCTTGCAGAACATTTTATTTTTACCTTGGTTGTTCTATTTGCTAATTTTATCTTTTCTCCTAAATACAATATGTCACTGGTAGATTGTTGCAATGGTTATTATTCAGACAGTATCCAAGGGGTTTCCTTCAGGCAGTATGGTATCTTGTTCCAGTTCCTTGCAATAGCAGCAGGCTCAATGAATAATTAGATTAGGAAACCAGACTGTTTCTGTGAGTGTGCATTATTCCATGATCTTTCAGAATTCTACAAGACTTGAAGATCTCTGGGCCCCACCAGTTCTTAAATCCCCCCAGATTTCATCACTACTTCATTTACCTGCATTGACCCTCTTTAACGTCTCGTCCCTCTCTAATGTTGCATTCAATTCTCCTTTTATCCACCTCTTCATCGGGTTTTTTGTCACTTTTTACCATCCTGCGTCAGACTTTAACTTGTTTAGTGCCACCCCCGAGTATACTCCATCTATACTTCATGCAGCCTGCACAGCTAATGGCACTCATGACTCTTTTCAGGACAAGGCGGGGCCCTGTGTATCAAAAGCTTCCTCAATTTCTGTCTTGATAGTTAATAGAAAAAGAATGGTGAATCCGCTAAGAAACAAGAAGCACTCAACTGCAAATTTATCAAATTTAGCATCCATTCCTTGTCAGCCACAGCCTGTCCCAAAAAATGCTTTTAACACACTAAACTATCTTTATTAAATGTCAGGTCTTTGGCAGGAAAATCTTTTTTAATCAACGATTTCATTATTAAGCATAATCTTGATTTTATGTTTTTAACTGAAACTTGGCTGGACCGAAATAACAGTGCAGTTCTTCTTATCGAGTCAACCCCTCCCAACTTCAGTTTTATGAGTAAGGCTAGAGTGCATAAGAAAGGAGGTGGGGTTGCCATAATGTTTAATTACTCACTCCAATGCAAGCAGATAGCTTATGAAAATGTTGTTTCTTTTGAGTATGTGGCTCTTCAGCCGGGTTCATCCTCTCGAGGAACTATGTTCCCAAATATCTACAGGCCACCTGAATACTGTGCAAGCTTCTTTGATAAGTTTACTGATCTGCTGTCTATAATCTCTATTGATTTTGATTATGTAGTTATTGTTGGTGATTTTAACATTCATGTTGCCAACCCACAGGACAGAGGGACTAAAGTACTGTGTTGTGTTCTTGATAACTACGGACTGACTCAGCATGTGACGGAGCCCACTCACAACAAGGGGCACACTCTGGACTTAATTATCTCCAAGGGTCTGAACATTTCCAAGGTTGTGGTGACTGATCATTCCTGTGTTTTCTTTGACAGCACTATCTCCGTGCACACAAATGTTCAAAAAGAGATAGTCACTAAACGGTATATCACTGAAAACACCAGTGAAACATATATTCAGCTTTTCCCTTCCACACCCGCCCCCTCTTGGATCTCAGTAAATGAGCTTGTGGATTATTTCAATTCTAAAATTACAAATGTTATTGATGCCTTTGCACCCACTAAGGTGAAGGCTGTCTCTGGTAAGAAAAGATCTCCATGGAGAAATGAATGCCACGCTGGTAAGAACAGAAAAAAGAGTGTTGAAAAGTTGAACGTAGGTGGCGAAAAACAAATCTCCAGGTTCACCATGACATCTATAGGGAGAGATTTTGCATTTAGGGCTTAGAGCTGAGAAATAGTCTGTAGAAAAGACTACAAAAAGTAGTAAACACTGCCCAGTCCATCATCGGCTCTGACCTCCCTTCCATCGAGGGGATCTACCACAGTCGCTGCCTCAAAAAGGCTGGCAGCATCATCAAGGACCCACACCATCCTGGCCACACACTCATCTCCCTACTACCTTCAGGTAGAAGGTGCAGGAGCCTGAAGACTGCAACGACCAGGTTCAGGAACAGCTACTTCCCCACAGCCATCAGGCTATTAAACCTGGCTTGGACATAACACTGAACTTTACTAGCCAATACTGTTATTTGCACTTTATCAGTATATTGACCATTGTGTATATATTTATAGAATGCCTTGTAGTAAATGCCTACTATGTTCTGTTGTGCTCAAGCAAAGCAAGAATTTCATTGTCCTACCAGGGACACATGACAATAAACTCACTTGACTTGACTTGACTTGAAATACAAGGCGGTCCTTCTTCTCTGACATCATCACCAAAAACAATAATAATGCACGTGCTTTGTTTGCTACTGTCGAAAGGCTAACAAACCCTCCTGTGTCAGTAGCCTCTGAACTTTCTACCAGGGCCTGCAATGAATTTGCCTCCTTCTTCACTGACAAAATTCAGAAAATTAGACAAGCAGTCGGTGCCTCCATATCAGGTACAGGATGTGTGTCGTTCGTGTGTCCACGTAAAACCAATTCAAATGCCATGACACAATTTTGTGCAATCAACCATAAAAACCTGGAGGACATTATACAGCATCTGAAATCCTCCTCCTGCAGCCTTGATATTCTGCCAACAGGCTTTTTCATAAATGTTTCAAATTATTTGGCCTCAGATCTTCTACAAATCGTAAACACGTCTCTTCTCTCAGGTGTCTTCCCAAAAGCCCTGAAAACTGCAGTCATCGAGCCACTCTTAAAAAAGAACAATCTAGACACGTCACTAATGTGCAATTACAGGCCCATATCAAACCTTCCATTTTTAAGTAAAATCATTGAAAAAGCTGTTTTTCAACAGCTTAACAACTTTTTGTCACTAAACAACTGTTTTGATGTCTTCCAGTCAGGTTTTTCGACTACACCACAGCACCGAGACTGCTCTTGTTAAGGTCTTCAATGACATCCACTTAAATAACAGACAGTGGCAAAATTTCAGTCTTAGTGATCTCAGTGCTGCATTTGACACGGTCGACCACACCATATTACTAGACCGATTGGAAAACTGGGTTGGACTTTCTGGCACAGTACTAAACTGGTTTGAATCCTACTTAAAGAACAGGGACTACTTTGTGTCTATAGATAATTACACATCAGAGCGGACAAATATGACATGTGTAGATCCCCAGGGGTCCAATCTCACATTATGGAAAACAACAAAATAAATTACCATAATTATGCAGACGACACACAAATTTACATAACCATATCACCAGGGGACTATGGTCCAATACGAATACTGAGTAAGTGCAAATCAACGATTGGATGTGCCAAAACTTTCTTCAATTAAATGAAGACAAAACTGAGGTCGTTGTTTTTGGAGCCAAAGAGGAATGATTAAAAGTCAGTGCTCAGCTTCAATCAGCAATGTTAAAAATCACAGACAAAGCCAGAACTCTTTGTGTAGTCATGGACTCAGACCTGAATTTTAAGCCACTTTAAGACAATTACAAAGTCAGCCTACTATCACCTTAAGAATATATCAAGGGTTAAAGGACTTATGGTTCAGCAAGATTTGGAAAAACTTGTCCATGCATTTATCTTCACTTGACTACTGTAATGCTGTCTTCACAGGTCTCCCTAAAAAATTGATTAGACAGCTGCAGCTGATTCAAAACGCTGCTGCTCGAGTCCTCTCTAAGACCAAGAAAGTGGATCACATCACTCCAGTTTTTAGTTCTTTACACTGGCTTCCAGTCTGTCGGAGAATTGATTTCGAAATATTACTGTTGGTTTATAAAGCACTGAATGGTCTAGGGCCAAAATACATTTCTGACCTTCTGCTACATTATGAACCATCCAGACCTCTGAGGTCATCTGGGTCAGGTCTGCTTTCTGTCCCCAGAGTGAGAACTAAACATGGAGAAGCAGCATTTCGTTTTTATGCACCACATATATGGAACAAACTTCCAGAAAATTGCAGGTCCGATCCAACTCTCAGTTCTTTTAAAGCGGGGCTGAAGACTTTTCTGTTTGACACTGCTTTTAATTAAATTAAATAATTATTCATTTCTTACATTGCACTGTAACTTTTATTCTTGTATTTAATACTTGTTTTATTCTATTTTAGCTTGTTTTTATTTTCTATTATTTTTTATGACTGTTTTTAATTGCTTTTGATTGCTTTTTAATGCTTTGTGTAAAGCACTTTGAATTGCCTTGTTGCTGAAATGTGCTATATAAATAAACTTGCTTGCCTCAGAAAAGCAGCTAACATAATCAAAGACTTGTCCCACCCTGGCCATTCCTTCTTCTCCCTCTCTCAATGAGAAAGAGGAACAGAAGCTTGAAAGTGTGCAACACCAGACTCAGGATCATCTTCTTCCCCACTGTTATCAGGCTTCTGAATGATCCTTTTATAAGCTAGGTTACAGTCCGACTATCACATTGATCTGTGGAGCTGTGTTTGTCTGTGGAGTTTGTCTGTGGAGCTGATGTACTACAATGCTGAAAACAATATTCTGTACCCTGTATTTTCCCCTTTGCTCTATCTGTTGTACATGAGTCTGATTTGATTGTGTTTATGATCGGGTCTGATAAGATTCATGCAAAACAAAGCTTTTCGCTATATCTCGGTATATGTGGCAAAAATTAAAACTAAACCTGTACATAGTACTCCAGGTACCTCAGGGCGGCACGGTAGCACAGTGGCAGAGTTGCTGCCTTACAGTGCTTGCAGCGCCAGAGAACTGGGTTCGATTCCGACTACGGATGCTGTCTGTACGGAGCTTGCACGTTCTCCCCGTGACCGCGTGAGTTTTCTCTGAGATCTTTGGTTTCCTCCCACACTCCAAAGACTTACAGGTTTGTAGGTTAATTGGCTTGGGTTTGTATACTTGGTATAAGTGTAAATTGTCCCTAGTGTGTGTAAGCTTGTGTTAATGTGCGGGGATCGCTGGTCGGCGTGGACACAGTGGGCCGAAGGGCCTATTTCCGCTCTGTATCTCCAAAAACTAAAGGTGCATTCTCAGCAAATATGACTTTGATCTTATTTGTGCCTATCTGTATGAACATCTGCATGTTGCATTGTTTACAATATTCACTTTAATGGGACCGAATTTTGGAAGTTCGTGCAATGTGAGGATGCAACCTTAACATCTGTTTACAGCAAATAACCAAGATCGATTTTTCCTTTTATACTCCAGTTCCCCCAGCAATAAAGAAATACAATCCATTTACTTTCCTAATTGCTTGCTGCACCTGTGTGTTATATTTATGTGGTTCACATGCATTCCAACTAACATCAATCATTAATGGTTTCTCACATTTCATTAAAAGAAATAATCTATTTACCACCAAAATGGATTACATCACATTTCTCCACATTGTATTACATTAGAACATTGAACAGGACAGCATAAAAACAGGCTCTTTGGCCTGCAATGTCTGTGCTGAACATGATGCCAAGACTAACTCTCATCTGACTGCGCATAATCCATATCCATCCATTCCCTGTATATTCATATGCCTATCCACAAACCTTAAACACCAATATCATGGCTGCCTCCACCACCATCCATGGCAGCATGTTCCAGGCACCACCACCATCTACTGTAGGTAAACAAATGCTTCACACATATTCTTTAAGCTATGCCCTCACCTTCAAGCTATTCCCTCTAGTATTTAATATTTCTATCCTGGGAATTTTTTTTAGACTGTCTACCCTATCTCTGCCTCTTATAATTTTATATACTTCTATCTCCTCAACTGCCGGCGATCCAGAGAAAACAATTCAAGTCTGTCCAGCCTCTCTTTGTCGCTAATATCACCTAATCCAGGTATCATTCTGGGAAAGTCTGAGTCTGAAGAATGGGTCTCAACTCGAAAGGTCACCCATTCCTTCTCTCCAGAGATGCTGCCTGTCCCGCTGAGTTACTCCAGCATTTTGTGTTTATCTTCGGTGTAAACCAGCATCTTGCCATAGGAAAGACTGGATAGACTCGGCTTGTACTCGCTGGAATTTAGAAGATTGAGGTGGGATCTTATAGAAACTTACAAAATTCTTAAGGGGTTGGACAGGCTAGATGCAGGAAGATTGTTCCCGATGTTGGGGAAGTCCAGAACAAGGGGTCACAGTTTAAGGATAAAGGGGAAATCTTTTAGGACTGAGATGAGAAAAACATTTTTTACACAAAGAGTGGTGAATCTCTGGAATTCTCTGCCACAGAATGTAGTTGAGGCCAGTTCATTGGCTATATTTAAGAGGGAGTTAGATGTGGCCCTTGTGGTTAAAGGGATCAGGGGGTATGGAGAGAAAGCAGGTACAGGATACTGAGTTGGATGATCAGCCATGATCATATTGAATGGCGGTGCAGGCTCGAAGGGCCGAATGGCCTACTCCTGCATCTATTTTCTATGTTTCTATGTTTCTATCTGCAGTTCCTTCCTACACATCATTCTGGTAAACTTTCTTTGCACCCTTTCCAAAGCATTCACATCCCTTCTATGTCGGAACTGTGTGCATTACTCTAAATGTTGCCTAACCAAAGTGAAATAAAACTGCATCATGGCTTCTTATACTCAATGTAACAACTAATGAAGGAAAACATACTATATGCCTTCTTTATCACACTATCTACTATGTCCTTTTTCAGAGAAAGACTTGAACCCCAAGATCCTTCTGCACATCAATGCTGTTAAGTGTCTTGCCATTAATTGTAATTTCCACCAAAGTACAACACTTCATACTTGCTCGGATTAAACTCCATCTGCCATTTCTCCGTCCATTTCCATAGCTGATTTTATCTAATAATCTCTGTTTGTGAAACTCAGTTTTATTGAATTCTATGAAACTGAATACCAGACCAAAAACTAATATATGTTGGCTTCTGTACTGCATATTTAATGAGAGAAGCCAAGAATAAAATTCCAGCCCATGATTTCCCATGATTTCTCTTCATGAATTTGTTTGCTCTGATCAGTCACATTATGATATTCTAAATGTCATGTAACACTTACACAATAATATATTGCAGCATTTCCTTGTTCATCGAAATCCCAATAAACGTGTTGAAAAACTGAAATTATATGCAGTTATCATTTGTCACATTTTTCTAATTGGAGACAGGTTTGTAGGTTAATTGGCTTGGTAAATGTAAAAATTGTCCCTTGTGGGTGTAGGATAGTGTTAATGTGCGGGGATCGCTGGTCAGCACGGACCCGGTGGGCCGAAGGGCCTGTTTCCGAGCTGTATCTCTACACTAAACTAAACTAAATTAAAATTAGCTTTATCTTTCATTTCACTCTGAACCAATTTGCAGCCCATGTCAAAAAGTTACATCCAATTTAGCTACATTTACTTTGTTAATAATCCCTCGTGCAGTTTAGAACAGTTAAAAAGTTAAACCAAATGAATTTCAGTCACATGCCTTCAGATCTAATGCCTTGGCTTCTGAGCAAATGAAGCAGATAATAAATGTAATATCTCTACCATGCATTAATATCTGGGTCTCTGCATTATAGATGTCCAATATGTATCCATGGTGCCTACAGCCTTCATAACTACTGTGTGCAAAGATTTTTTCAGAACTTTCTAAGAAATTTGAAGGCTCCAAAATTAATTTGGAATGAAGAATTCTTCAAATGCCACCTTCATAATAAAGCAGATCCTCAATGGGAAAACTGGTCCCTTCCTTTGAGAATCAAAAATAATGCAGTGAAATGCTGAGAATACTCAACGGGTCAGACATCATTTATAAAAAGTGAAAAACAGAGTTAAGGTTTTAGGCTGTTTCAAGTGAACTTGGATGAAGAATCATGAACCTGAAACAATAGCTCTATTTTTCTTGCGTTAATGCCGTTTTGTATGTCCACCACTTTCTGTATTTATCCCTTATTTTGGATACTTTTGATTAACACAGTGTTGTTCCTTATTGATGTTCATGTCAGCATTTGTCTCTCAGAACTACCACGATCTATTTTCATTAGTAGAAAAGGGAAGTGAAATTGCTGATGGCATCCGTAAAGCTAAACTGTATGTATTTTTGTCTGTATTTGCAGGAACCAATGTGAGCTAGTTCTTGCAAAAGAGCATATGAGAAATCTACCTCAATTGCAAGTTCCAGAAGAGAAGGACATATGTCGATAGATGTACCTCAGGTGACCGAGATTTCCTGCATTGTCTATTGGGTGATATGTGGCAATGAAAGTTCTGTTATGTGGCAATGTGAGTTCTGCTCAAGTGGATTCTTACTCCCTTATGCTTTTCAGTGAAATTTGGACAGTTAAACCTTCAAACTGCTTTTGCAGTCGAGCTGACTCTGCCCAAGTGACATCAGCCTTAGCGTTTCTTGGAACAACTCAAGACTTCCGACCAATCGTGGATGATGCAACATTCTGTGAAACGGAACACCAAAATGGGAACACCCCTTTAAGACTGAAAGTAAAATATCTTCTCTCAAAATATCATGAGTCTTTGGAACTCTCCTCCTTGAAGGGCAGTAGAAGTAGAACATCTAGAATAGAATAGAATAGAATAGAAACTTTATTTGCCACACGACCAGGGTTGGTGGTAATTGGGTTCGGTACATGATGGTACTGCTTTAGCACATTAACACTAACAACAATAATAATAAAGCACATCACAAATCACAAATCTCACCAACAATACATAGTGCAAAAGAACACCGGCTGACCCTAACACAATCCTATATTTTTATAGATGCTGAAATGGCAAACGTTCCATAATTGGTGGTATTCATTTGACTACATATTCAAATCTAGGGGGAGCCATCCAGTTGGGTATGGCTGCCCAGCCTGCAGCTGTCTGTCTTTTCACTTCTTTCTTTTATTTTTAGTGTGTTAAAAAGTGTTTTGTTTGGAGCTCTAGTCTTTTTTATGTGGGGGGGTGGGGGGGTGGAAGGGGGAAACTGCTTTTCCTGGTCCCTACCTGGTCGGAGAGGCGGCTTTTCTCCGGGCAGCATCTTCGACCCGTCCTCACGGCCTACCAGCGGGCCTGGAGCGGCATTTCCTGAGGGGACTGGCCAGAACCACGGCTTTGGCGGCGGCACAGCGCTGGAGTGCTGTCGCGGAGCGGGCGATGGCTTGCCCGGGTCGCCGCACTGGAGCTCCGGAATGCTGAGACCGCAGGTGAACATCGCAGAGCTGCGGGACTGTGGAGCGGCCAGCTGCGAGCGGCGGCGCTGACTTTAACATCGGGAGCCTGGGATCTCTCGGTGAGATCGCCAGTGTTGGAGCTCCATCCAGCGCCGCCTGTCGGCTTCGGAAGCCGCGGAATC
>JAXLNO010000438.1:862428-898675 GCA_038087875.1 Malacoraja senta | reverse complement strand
CAGATGACAATTTTTACTAGCGTTTGATGGTTACCAAATCGGGATATACTTACTGGGGATTTCATCACATGAGTTCAGAGATGAAAGTATGTTGGTATATCCTGAGATGGCATACCAGTAAGAAAGTAGCCATTACAATCAATACAAATGGCACATTGGCCTTCATCCATCAGGGTTTTGAGTATTGAAGTTGGGATGTATTGTGCTCAGTTTTGGTCACCCTGTTATAGGAAAGATGTTGCTATTCTGCAAAGAGCACAGAGAAGATTTACGAGGATGGTACCAGAACATGAGGGCCTGAGCTATAGGGAGGGGACAGAGAGGCTAGGACTGTTGTCCTTGGAGCAAAGGAAGATGAGAAGTAATCTTATAGAGATGTTTAAAATCATGAATGGAATAGATAGGTTAAATGCTGTCATATACCCAGAATAGGAGATTCTGAAGAAGGGTCTCGACCCAAAACGTCACCCAATCCTTCTCTCCATAGATGCTGCCTGTCCTGCTGAGTTACCCCAGCATTTTGTGTCTATCTAGGGGAATCAGGAACCAGAGGACATAGGATTAAGGTGTTGGGCGAAAGATTTACTAGGAATCTGAGGGGCAACTTTTCGCACTGAGGATCATGGGTATATGGAATGAGCTGCTGGAGGAGGTAGTTGAGGCAGAAACTATAATAGTATTTAAAAGACATTTGAACAGGTACATGGATAAGAAAAGTTTTGAGGGATATGGGCCAAATGCGGGCAAGTGTAGATGGGGCGTCTTGGTTGGCGAGTGCAAGTTGGGCCGAAGGACCTTTTGTCTGTGCTGTATGACTCTTTGTAAAGAGTGAAATTATATATGTTAGCAATGCATTCATACTGGTGAGGAATTTGAGTTCTGTTCACCTCTGCATGCCCTCCACTCCCAGCCACTACCATGACACATTCGCCATTTTTTTCATTGCCAACTTTAATCTAATTTCCAAAGTTTCATAATTAACAAACATGCTCAAAGAGAATGGAAAGTTAATGCATTCCCAGTCAGGAGCACCAAACAACTATAGAGTAGTAGTAGCACATTACAGTTCTCCAAAAGTCTGTTCCATTGCAGTGCTTGGAAAATGAATTACAATTGAATGCTAAGTATAACCTGTTATCGCTACTTTACAACACCTTGGATTGGGACTGAAGTTTCTAAGAAGTGCTCAAATAAACTAAACACATTTTAGTAAATGGAAAACTAGTTCCTCACGAGGTATTTAGGGGATTAATTTTTTAATTTTTGAAGACTCCAAAATACTCCAGGATTGATGCCAATTCCAGTATTCAAATGAGTTGACTCACAATTTGAAAATGTAACAAACTGCCACCTTGAATATTAAAAGGTAATTTCAATCGTTCTCTGACTTACTATTTTCAGCATTTTCTGCTTTCATTTTTGAATATTCCTTAACTGGGTTATACATCTGCAAAAGACTGTACTGATTCAAAATTCCATTTATTTAATCGTTTAATAGTCTACTTTGCATGCATATTAAATGCAGTAAGATACATCTTAGATTTTACAAACCCTTACTTTCTACATGTACATCAAGCTGTAAATGAATCCCTCCACTGAAAGGAATAATCGATGAAGAAAGAAGTTTCAAAAACTTTCATATACAAATGGCAACATTGGCAACAGTGTTTGCCACATGTGAAAAAACAATCACTTCTTACTAGTTCTGTGAAATACAGGACATTAAAGTCCTGAAAGACATGAAAAACACAGAAAAAGCTACAAAATGGCTATTTACTTAATTCCAATGATATACAGTGGCTTGCAAAAGTATTCATACCCCTTGAACTTTTCCACATTTTGTCACGTTACAACCACAAACGTAAATGTATTTTATTGGGATTTTATGTGATAGACCAACACAAAGTGGCGCATAATTGTGAAGTGGAAGGAAAATGATACATGGTTTTCAAATTTTTTTACAAATAAAAAACTGAAAAGTGTCGCGTGAAAAAGTATTCAGCCCCCCTGAGTCAATACTTTGTAGAACCGCCTTTCGCTGCAATTACAGCTGCAAATCTTTTGGGGTATGTCTCTACCAGCTTTGCACATCTAGAGACTGAATTTTTGCCCATTCTTCTTTGCAAAATAGCTCAAGCTCAGTCAGATTGGATGGAGAGCGTCTGTGAATAGCAATTTTCAAGTCTTGCCAGAGATTCTCAATTGGATTTAGGTCTGGACTTTGACTGGGCCATTCTAACACATGAATATGCTTTGATCTAAACCATTCCATTGTAGCTCTGGCTGTATGTTTAGGGTCGTTGTCCTGCTGGAAGGTGAACCTCAGCCCCAGTCACACGTCTTTTACAGACTCTAACAGGTTTTCTTCCAAGATTGCCCTGTATTTGGCTCCATCCATCTTCCCATCAACTCTGACCAGCTTCCCTGTCCCTGCTGAAGAAAAGCATCCCCACAGCATGATGCTGCCACCACCATGTTTCACAGTGGGGATGGTGGGTTCAGAGTGATGTGCAGTGTTAGGTTTCCGCCACACATAGCGTTTTGCATTTAGGCCAAAAACTTCAATTTTGGTCTCATCTGACCAGAGCACCTTCCTCCACATGTTTGCTGTGTCCCCCACATGGCTTGTGGCAAACTGCAAACGGGACTTCTTATGGCTTTTTTTCAACAATGGCTTTCTTCTTGCCACTCTTCCATAAAGGCCCGATTTGTGGAGTGCACGACTAATAGTTGTCCTGTGGACAGATTCTCCCACCTGAGCTGTGGATCTCTGCAGCTCCTCCAGAGTTACCATGGGCCTCTTGGCTGCTTCTCTGATCAATGCTCTCCTTGCCCGGCCTGTCAGTTTAGGTGGACGGCCATGTCTTGGTAGGTTTGCAGTTGTGCCATACTCTTTCCATTTTCGGATGATGGATTGAACAGTGCTCCGTGAGATGTTCAAAGCTTGGGATATTTGTTTATAACCTAACCCTGCTTTAAACTTCTCCACAACTTTATCCCTGACCTGTCTGGTGTGTTCCTTGGGCTTCATGATGCTGTTTGTTCACTAATGTTCTCTAACAAACCTTTGAGGCCTTCACAGAACAGCTGTATTTATACTGAGATTAGATTACACACAAGTGGACTCTATTTACTAATTAGGTGACTTCTGAAGGCAATTGGTTGCACTGGATTTTATTTAGGGGTATCAGAGTAAAGGGGGCTGAATACTTTTGCACGCGACACTTTTCAGTTTTTTATTTGTAAAAAAATTTGAAAACCATGTATCATTTTCCTTCCACTTCACAATTATGCACCACTTTGTGTTGGTCTATCACATAAAATCCCAATAAAATACATTTACGTTTGTGGTTGTAACGTGACAAAATGTGGAAAAGTTCAAGGGGTATGAATACTTTTGCAAGCCACTGTATGTAGGAGCCATTCATGCTTAGGCTAGTTTATTGTTTTATCTAGATATTTCTTGCAGAATTATTTTGAACGCTTGGAGGGCGTGCTCTTGATGCTTTGTTGGACGTTATATCCAACAAAGTCACAGGGATTGGCTAGATCAGACTGGAGCGGACATGGGAGAGAGAATACAGTTTTTACCAGAAGAGAGAGAACGGAAAGTTACAGCTTGTATGAGAATAAGGAATATCTGGTATGAATCATCTCCTTGTTTGTTCAACTACTTCTATAAAGAATCAATTAAACTGGAAATAACGACTGGAGGATCCATTTTCTTTATCATCTGCCTAAGTTCCACTCCTCCCTGCCTGTGTAGTAATGGCAATGTAAAGTTGGACATTGGAAAAGTTTGAAATTGCCATTACTTTAAAGTAAAAAACTGATCTCTATGAGTGAAATTGGAGCTTGTGAAAGCCTGGGAACAAAGGATCTGCCTGATGCCATCAACTCGACAAGGTTGACTCCTGTGCTATCTGAAGAATGACGATTTGAAACTTTGGAACCCAACGCCCAGGGACAGAGTAAGTAAATGAACAGCATTAAGCTTTAATGGAACAGCTACTGCATTAAGCTGTATTGGAACAGCTACTGCATTAAGCTGTATTGGAACGGCTACTGCATTAAGCTGTATTGGAACGGCTGCAAGAAGCTTTACTGGAAGGCTGCATTAAGCTGTATTGGAAAAGCTAAGAAGCTGTATGGTAACGGCTATTACTATGGAGACATGAGAAGTGACCTTGAGAATCTCAACGCTATCTGATGTTTAGAATTCCCGCTCAGATTGTTTTGAATTCCAGTCTTGAAGCATACGGCAACACGTCATTACGTCAACACGTCTTAAAGCGATAGTGAGCCAGTATGTCTATAGCTCAGCCACAAGAGGACGATGTGGAACAGGATTCTGGAAAAGAAAGAAGAACCATTAAACTCACCAGCAAATGGAAAGATACAAGGTAAAAAAAAACACGTTATGTAAACAATGACAAGTTAATTGAAAAGCTGAAGGAACTCGTGAAATAAGATGAAAATGCTAAGGAAGTACAATCTAACCTGGTTCAATTGATCAAGCTCTGCAATGAAGTCAGAGAAAACCACGAATCATTGGCCAAAGTACCACTGCCTGAAAGGGAGCTTGAAAAGCAGAATCAGTGGTTTCAAGAAAGAATGGAATCTTTTAACGGTTTTATACAAGATGTGGAGAGGTGGGTATCTGAAGTTGGACAGCAAACTACACACTCTATAGTTGATGGTGCCTTACAATAGAGTGTTGTAGAATCAGAAATTTTACCTGAAGACAGTATTTCAAATGTCTCAAGACGACGATCAAGCCACAAATCTGGTTCTGCATCATGTGTATCTTCAAGGGTCTCTGCTCGTAGTGAAGTTTAGGCAGATAGGGCTGTTCTCTTGGAACAGGCTGTCGCCATGAAGAAAAAGCACAAGCTTGAGGCACAAAATGAGTAATGGAAAAGAGAGACTGCGTTGGCAGCAACCAATGCCAAGCTTGAGCATGAACTTGAGGCACAAGATAAATATTTTAAAAGAGAGATGGAACAGTTGGAACTAGAGACAGAGATGGCAGTAGCCAAAGCAAGGATCAATATATTTGAGGCCAAGAGATCAAGAAGGAGTGGTCACACATTGGAGCGGTGTCTACTGATCAAGCAGAAGGGGCATAAAGAAAAGATGGATTTCTTAAAGGAGAAGTGAGTTCTGCTTTGGATGTTTGAAGAAAGGACACATGAGTAGAGACTGCAAGAGTCGTATGACTTGTGACGTGTGCAAACAAGATCATCCTGAAATACTTCACACTGAACAAGAAGCCAAAGAAGAAGATTGAAGAATCAGTAAAGAAGTTTGAATCCCAACATTCAGTGCATACCTTTTGTTTTTTTTATTTTATTGCTCCTTTTAATGTTTATTGGTAATTGTTTCGTTATATACATAGAAAAATTAGGGGCCAGTGTGTCGGAGCCATTCATGCTTTGGCTAGTTACTGTTAGCATATTTTATTGTTTTGTTTAGATATTTCCTGCAGAATTATTTTGAACGCTTGGGGGGTGGGCTCTTGATGCTTTGTAGGACGTTACATTTAGCGTAGTCACAGGGAGTGGCAAGATCAGACTGGAGCGGACATAGGAGAGAGGATACAGTTTTTACCAGTAGAGAGAGAGAGAACGGAAAGATACAGCTTGTATGAGAATAAAGAATACCTGGTGTGAATCATCTCTTTATTTGGTACAGCTACTTCAATAAAGATTCAATTAAACTGGAAATAACGACTAGAGGGTCCGTTTTCTTTATCGTTTGTGTAAGTTCCACTCCTCCCTGCCTGTGCAGTAATGGCAATAGAAAGTTGGACATTGGAAAAGTTTGACATTGCCCTCACCATCTTCCAGTCCCGCCTCAAGACCCATCTCTTCACCTCTGCATACCCTTAGTCCCATGTTCCCCTCCCCTCTGTCTTACTGCTCTATTTTATTTTGTTTATTCCTGACTCTCAATGTAAAGCGACTTTGAGTCCTGAAAAGCGCTATATAAATAAAATCTATTATTATTATTATTATCAATTCTGACTGAGAGAGTTTTAGAAACCACCACCAAATGTACCTGAAATTCCCTGAATTTAAACTATTACAAAGCTAAAATGAACTTGAAGGATTATTTGTAACTTACTAGCTGAATATCGGGGTCAAAGGAAGAAATTAGCAATAAATGCTTTTTCTAGTCAAAACGTTCAAATATTTCCCAACCAATACTGCAGGTAGGAAGGTTGTTCACCTAACCAGGAAATAAAAAGGCATCCGATCACCACATTCAGAGTAAATATGATCTCATACGGGATCATTAGTCAAATTAAAGTCAAAATAAATGTTCCCCATTAGCTTGCATAGGATCTCCAGTTCCTACTGAGGCACTCCAGGGTAAAGAGAATCAATCTACAGCTAAAGATAGCCGGTCAAACAACATTTCTGGAGATGTTATGGATGAGTGATGTTATGGATCGGGAGGGTCCCTCCTGACCCGTAATGTTACCCATCCTTTTCTCTCCAGAGATGCTGCCGGACCCACTTGGTTATTCCAGCACTTTTTATCTATCTTTGGTATCTTTGGTATAAACCAGCATGTGCAGTTCATTGTTTCTATAATCTACAGACAACTTGGATGATACTGACAATTTCTGTAAGATGAACTATATTTAGATCATGAAATTTAGAGTTTCCATCTGAGCTTCTTCCAAAGGCAACAACTACATAATTCTATCCATATTTATTGATTGCCTCAGCAGAAATTGCCCTTTAAGATAAACATAAGGAATCCATATGTCACAAGGCATTCTGGGTCTATAGTATGAAATAATGTGAGGAAACTTGATGAAAAAAGTAACACCATGTTACTATCACTCAACCTACTTGTATGCACATTCACCAGAAAATTCAAGGGATGGAAACACTGGATGAGTTGTACATCTCCAGAATTTACAGCTTAATTTCAGCACTCCACAATTTGGCAATGCAAATGAAAACGTTCCCTTAATCATCCTGTAAACAGGAGACAAATACACTGTTTGATCCAAAGTCATCTTTAATCAGCACAGAGACTTTAACAGCATAAAGGATGGTTACTTGTCAGAGCATCCTAACTGCTGCTCGAACTGAGCAGTGCTGGAAGCAAGTGTTAGTATAAAGCTGATTTCCTTTGATAAAACGGTCCATAAGCTGCAGATGTCGATGGACCCGCTAAAAGAATACCCTGATTTGTTCGATAACAATCTAGGCAAGCTGCCTGTGACCTACCAGATTTCTACTGACCCCAATGTACCATCTGTCGTCCGAGCCCCACACTTGCCATGAAAGACAGGGTTCAACTTGAGCTGAAGAACTTGGCCTCCCTGGGCATGTTTGAGGCAGTCAGCGACCCCACCGACTGGGTCTCAACCATGGTTGCCACCTTCAAGAAGGACAAAAATGAAATCCGTCTGTGCATCAACCCGAAAGACCTGAACACTGCCATTAAGCGCCCCCACCATCCAACTTCTGACACCATGTAAACAGGAGACAAATACACTGTTTGATCCAAAGTCATCTTTAATCAGCACAGAGACTTTAACAGCATAAAGGATGGTTATTTGTCAGAGCATCCTAACTGCTGCTCGAACTGAGCAGTGCCGGAAGCAAGAGTTAGTATAAACGTTACAGTGGGGTGGGGTTAGTGATGCTAACTTATATATGATTTGATAACATGCATAATCAATCTACACATCCCATTGTTTCTAATCAAGGCTGAAAAACAGCTTACAAAAGCTTAGAAAAATAGGGCTGAAAAACAGACTGACAAAAGACCAATGAAACCCTTTACCCCAGAAAGGGGACATATTTTAACTGTTCAATCCTATTCCTGCATGGAATAACCTTAGACTTTTAAAATAACAAATTATTTATGTTTTATGTCTGTTTTCCTTTGTTTAAAAAAAAATCAAATATCTTTCTTTATATTTCTTTTTTTATCTGATTTGAATTTAACTCATTCCACCTCGTCAGAACTGCTCTGATGAAACTCTCCTTTTCTCTTCACACATGCTGCATAATCTTTTGAATATTTCCAATGTTTTCTGTTTTATTTCATGATGGAATAACATTGCAAACATGTAAAATTCTTTTTTTTCAGGCACAGAGGTTGCCAAACAGTAATCATAGCTTAGCACACTGTTAAAATGCTGGTCACAGCACATGCAACGTGTAACCTTTCTAGAAAATTTTACAATGAGATTAGTTCAAAAATACCAGAAATTCTTTACAGATCACCACTTTCTCAAACTTATCCTGAAGAAAATTACAAAACAGTGCGCACTGTGGAAAAACAGGGAATCACTGCCAACAACATTTTATTGTGCATCTACATACACTAAAGGTTTATGTTATTTTCAAGATATAAAGATTATAAATACTTACAGTTTCACGAATAATGCAACCATTAAGTTTCGCCATGGTTTATTGTATCACAGAGCTAAGGGAAAATATTGCTTCTTATAATTTCTTACAATTAAATCTTTTGTAGTCCTAGATTCATGGTAAAACAGTGTAGAATGTGAGTATTTGATGCACATTTGTCTGAACTGAGTTTTTGTTAATGCTCTCAAATGTACCCCATTGATCTGCAAATATTCCCCTCTCCAAGTATATCTGCACTTTCTTTTTGAAGGGCATTTCCATGTATGGTTATATTGTGACCAAAAGCAGTGTGTTCCCATATATGGGTGTGCAATATCTGATCAGCTAATAAACATGTGAGGGATTTGGCTGTAGATAATCAGACATTTCTTGCTCAGAAGCTGGAGGACTCGACATGTGTAGTAAAACTCTGATAATTCAGCCTCTGGGTCACTCAATAGGATCTTTTTATCCATGTGTACTGTGCCGGGTGTGTGGCTAATTCCATTCTTGGGATGGGTAACAATGGGAGTCAGGAACATGGGAAAATCTGTAGCTTAAACCATGTTCTGGAGTGCATGCCATGTTTGGAATGTTGGTATACTGAATTTACAAGTTGAAACTCACCAGGCTCTGTTTACCGCTGTCTTTAAACTCTTACGTTGACTGGAAATGTTTTACACTCAATGTATTACGTTAAAAAATTGAAATTAAATCCTGCCAAGATAAAAGGAATGACATCCAATAGTCTAGAAAATCAGATGGTTGGCACCACCAATGACTAAGGTGCCAGATTATCAACATTATCGTGCACATTGTTTGAGTGTGTAGCCTTTGTAAATAAACCACTATTTCTTGATATTTATTATTGAGTTGCAACCTCTTTGGTATGAGGTTACAGCTTTTGAATGGTGTTACTGAATTTACTGGCACAAGCTTTTTAACAGTACTTTCAAAATCATAATGCTCATTGTGCAATTTTGTAAAATTCTTTTCCACACTTTGCTTTTTGTGTTAATTACATTAAATCCGTGACCTTAGTGCTCAACAGAATGAAAGTACTGTCATTGTTGTTATTCTACCAAAACCATTCATTTTGATCTGATCTGACCTCGATCTTCTCAGTTCTAAGGAGAGCAACCCCCTGCTTTTGGAGTTTCTCTGCATAACTGCAGTTCATTCCTAGGAGGAAGAAAGATTCCAAGGGGAGTAAGGGGTGACCGTGGCTGAAAAGGGACGTCAGGCACAGTATAAAAATAAAAGAGAAGTACAACGAAGCAAAGATGAGCGAGAAGCAAGAGGATTGGGTAATGTTTAAAGAGCAACAGAAGATAACGAAAAAGACAATACGGGGAGAAAAGATGAGGTACGCAGGTAAGCTAGCCAAGAATATAAAGGAGGATAGTAAAAGCTTCTTTAGGTATGTGAAGAGAAAAAAATTAGTTAAGACCAAAGTGGGACCCTTGATGACCGAAAAAGGTGAATGTATTATGGGGAACAAGGAAATGGCAGATGAGTTGAACAGGTACTTTGGATCCGTCTTCACTAAGGAGGACACAAACAATCTTCCTGATATAGTAGTGGCCAGAGGATCTCGGGTGACGGAGAAACTGATGGAAATCCACATTAGGCAGGAAATGGTGTTGGGTAGACAGATGGGACTGAAGGCTGATAAATCCCCAGGGCCTGATGGTCATCATCCCAGGGTACTTAAGGAAGTGGCTCTAGAAATTGTGGATGCATTGGTGATAATTTTCCAATGTTCTATAGACTCAGGATCAGTTCCTGCGGATTGGAGGGTAGCTAATGTTATCCTACTTTTTAAGAAAGGCGGGAGAGAGAAAACAGGGAATTATAGACCAGTTAGCCTGAAATCGATGGTGGGGAAGATGCTGGAGTCAAATATAAAAGATGAAATAGCCGCACATTTGGATAGCAGTAACAGGATCGGTCCGAGTCAGCATGGATTTACGAAGGGGGAAATCAAGCTTGACTAATCTTCTGGAGTTTTTTGAGGATGTAACTAGGAAAATGGACAAGGGAGAGCCAGTGGATGTAGTGTACCTGGACTTTCAGAAAGCATTTGATAAGGTCCCACATAAGAGATTAGTGGGCAAAATTAGGGCACATGGTATTGGGGGTAGAGTACTGACATGGATAGAAAATTGGTTAGCAGACAGGAAACAGAGAGTAGGGATTAACGGGTCCCTTTCAGAATGGCAGGCAGAGACTAGTGGGGTACCGCAAGGCTCGGTGCTGGGACTGCAGCTATTTACAATATACATCAATGATTTGGATGAAGGGATTCAAAGTAACATTAGCAAATTTGCAGATGACACAAAGCTAGGTGGCAGTGTGAACTGTGAGGCGGATGCTATGAGAATGCAGGGTGACTTGGACAGGTTGGGGGAGTGGGCAGATGCATGGCAGATGAAGTTTAATGTGGATAAATGTGAGGTTATCCACTTTGGTATCAAAAACAGGAAGGCAGATTACTATCTAAATAGCGTCACGTTGGGAAAAGGGGAAGTACAATGGGATCTGGGGGTCCTTGTTCATCAGTCTATGAAAGTAAGCATGCAGGTACAGCAGGCAGTGAAGAAAGCAAATGGCATGTTGGCCTTTATAACAAGAGGAGTCGAGTATAGGAGCAAAGAGGTCCTTCTGCAATTGTACAGGGCCTAGTGAGACCACACCTGGAGTATTATGTGCAGTTTTGGTCCCCTATTTTGAGGAAGGACATTCTTGCTATTGAGGGAGTGCAGCATAGGTTTACAAGGTTAATTCCCGGGATGCCGGGACTGTCATATGCTGAGAGAATGGAGCGGCTGGGCTTGTACACTCTGGAGTTTAGAAGGATGAGAGGGAATCTTATTGAAACATATAAGATTATTAAGAGTATGGACAAGCTAGAGGCAGGAAACATGTTCCCGATGTTGGGGGAGTCCAGAACCAGGGGCCACAGTTTAAGAATAAGGGGTAAGCCATTTAGTACGGAGACGAGGAAACACTTTTTCTCACAGAGAGTTGTAAGTCTGTGGAATTCTCTGCCTCAGAGGGCGGTGGAGGCCGGTTCTCTGGATACTTTAAAGAGAGAGCTAGATATAGCTCTTAAAGATAGCAGTCAGGGGATATGGGGAGAAGGCAGGAACGGGGTACTGATTGGGGATGATCAGCCAAGATCACATTGAATGGCGGTGCTGGCTTGAAGGGCCGAATGGCCTTCTCCTGCACCTATTGTCTACTGTCTATAACTGAAATCTGGCACCACTGTCCCTGTTCTAGTAATTCCTCAATGAATCCTCCACAAACTAGACATCGACCTAAATTACGATACAAAGCGCTGGAGTAACTCAATGGGTCAGGCAGCATCTCTGGAGAACATGAATAGGTAAGGTTTTGGGTTGGGACCATTCTTCAGACCATCTGAAGAAAGGTCCCAAGGCTGAAACTTCACCCATTCATGTTCTCCAGAGATGCTGCCTGACCCACCAGCACTTTATTTGTAAACCAGCACCTGCAGTTCCTTGTGTCTCCAATCTACCTAATGTATGTTGTCTGGAATTATCTACAATACTCCTCATGGGCAAGAATATTCCAACAGTGCAAATGTTTCAAAAATAAATATCATCAATTTGTCTATTAAATCCCTTTACAACACCAGGATTCCATATGCCATTTTATGTCTTTTTAGTTTGCTACTTCCAAAAATATTTGCATGTTTATCCCGAGGATAAATGTACCAGTTGTCCATGTACTCAATAACTCTTAATCCCAATGAAATTAGTCTAAAGTAGCTTGCTTTTAACATGTTTTTGCTGGATTTCATATATTAGCTCATATTTTTCCATGAGCAAAAAGTTTTTATCACAGATGACTGTTTTGAAGCCTCAGCTCATCATTGACTTTGAACTAACTGGCGTTTTATAGAAGTGTTTGTCAATCCCAGCTTTTCTTTTTAAACAGAGATGTAGCAATTACATTTTGCCTTTTCTACTGAGGTTAAGACTACCATCAAAGTTTTCAGCAACCCAGAGTTAATTTAATCTGCGCTGGCTAACTTTTCTACTTTGATACTGCCAACATCATTGGCACCTGTTTTTTGTCTATTTTTATCCAGTCCACTATTTTGAATCATTTTCAATTTCCTGTAGCATTAAAATCATCCTTATTTAACTTTTAAATACTCTGATGAAGGATAATATTGACTGTTTATTTCTCCCTAGATGCACCCTGACATGCTGAGTGTTTCTAGCATTATCTGTTTTAGCTATAATATACTAACGTGGGAGTCCTTTGCTCTCACATATTCTCCACTTTTAGTCTGAACATCCCACCTGACTTTACTATCATCTTAAATTTAACTACTTTTTGTTGGCTACTAATCCCGTTCTCTCTCTTTGCTGTGTTTACTTCCATTCCTAGTTCTCATCTGAATATTTATATTTATTTTACTTCTCCACTGAACCATGAATATATTTGTTTTCCTGGTATCACTTTAATCCCTTTAGCTGTCCCTGGAGCTCCAGTTTTGGATGGCATTTCCTTCACTCACTTCTAGTTTGTGCACAATTTTTTTACTTTTTCAAGGTCCTTATGTTCAATTAATTGAGGAAATTGTCCAGCAAACCAGTTAGTTCAGGGAACAATTAGAGGACAATAAAAGGTGGCATAAATCTGATACAGGGAGATATTTAAATTTTATATATAACTAGACCAACTGGAACCTGTTGGGTCCCTGTCACACGGGAGGCGGGATGCAAGCAGAAGCCTCTATGTGGCGCATCCCGGACAATACTGACGACAGAAATTGTACCACAGTGACTGACTGAAGTAGCCAATTCTGCAACCACCGACCGGAAAGCCGTGATATAGAAGATGGCCGGACACAAGGAAGAAGAACACGGGAGGCATGGTCCCCAAACGCAACCCGATCCCCTTATTCCAGCACTCACCCAGAGCCGACAACTGCGCAGGGGCTGCTCATTTCGCCTTATTCAGCCTCCCTCATTTTTAAACTTTAAAAAAATGCATTTGCATTTTAAGAATACTTCCCCCTAGTCCCATCTACCTGCACTCAGACCATAACCCTCCATTCCTTTCCCGTCCATATACCCATCCAATCTATTTTTAAAGGATAAAATCTAACCTGCCTCCACCACTTCCACTGGAAGCTCATTCCACACAGCTACCACTCTCTGAGTAAAGAAGTTCTCCCTAATGTTACCACTAAACTTCTGTCCCTTAATTCTCAAGTTATGTCCCCTTGTTTGAATCTTCCCTACTCTCAATGGGAAAAGCTTATCCACGTCAACTCTGTCTAACCCGCTCATCATTTTAAAGACCTCTATCAAGTCCCCTCTTAACCTTCTGCGGTCCAAAGAATAAAGACCTAGCTTGTTCAACCTTTCTCTATAACTTAGTTGCTGAAACCCAGGCAACATTCTAGTAAATCTCCTCTGTACTCTCTCTATTTTGTTGACATCCTTCCTATAATTAGGCGACCAAAATTGTACTCCATACTCCAGAATTGGCCTCACCAATGCCTTGTACAATTTTAACATTACATCCCAACTTCTATATTCAATGCTCTGATTTATAAAGGCCAGCACACCAAAAGCTTTCTTTATCACCCTATCTACATGAGATTCCACCTTCAGGGAACTATGCACAGTTATTCCTAGATCCCTCTATTCAACTGCATTCCTCAATTCGCTAACATTTACCATGTACGTCCTATTTTGATTTGTCCTGCCGAGATGTAGTACCTCACACTTATCAGCATTAAACTCCATCTGCCATCTTTCAGCCCACTCTTCCAAATGGCCTAAATCTCTCTGTAGACTTTGAAAATCTACTTCATTATCCACAACACCACCAATCTTAGTATCATCTGCATACTTACTAATCCAATTTTCCACACCATCATCCAGATCATTGATGTACATGACAAACAACAGTGGACCCAACACAGACCCCTGAAGCACCCCACTAGTCACCGGCCTCCAACCTGACAAACAGCCATCCACCATTACTCTCTGGCATCTCCCATTCAGCCACTGTTGAATCCATCTTGCTACTCCACCATTAATACCCAACAATTGAATCTTCTTAACCAACCTTCCATGAGGAACCTTGTCAAAGTCCATATAGACAACATCCACTGCTTTATCCTCATCAATTTCCCTAGTAACCTCTTCGAAAAATTCAAGAAGATTAGTCAAACATGACCTTCCAGGCACAAATCCATGTTAACTGTTCCTAATCAGACCCTGCTTATCCAGATGCTTATATATATTATCTCTAAGTATCCTTTCCATTAATTTGCCCACCACTGACGTCAAACTAACAGGTCTATAATTGCTATGTTTACTCTTAGAACCCTTTTTAAACAACGGAACAACATGCGCAGTACGCCAATCCTCTGGCACTATCCCGTTTCTAATGACATTTGAAATATTTCTGTCATAGCCCCTGCTATTTCTACACTAACTTCCCTCAATGTCCTAGGAAATATTCTGTCAGGACCTGGAGACTTATCCGTTTTCATATTTTTCAAAAGTGTCTGCACCTCCTCTTCTTTGAATCTCATAGTTTCCATTGCTACTCTGCTTGTTTCCCTTACCTCACATAATTCCATATCCTTCTCCTTGGCGAATACCGAAGAAAAGAAATTGTTCAATATCTCCCCCATCTCTTTTGGCTCTGCAGATAGCTGTCAACAATGTTACGAGGAGGGCTAAGCACAGGGCTAAGCACAGTAATTTTTTTCCAAGTTTCTGGACATTTGTGAACTTTTTCATAAATAACAGGAAATAATGCAACATATTTTCAGATTAGGCTATTTTTTACATCATGGCATAAATCTCTATCGGAATATGTAAAAATTTCACCGTTAGCGCGTCGTGTTTTCGAGGAGATGTGATACGCAGACGAACAAATACACAAATAAATACACACACATCCAAGATCAGAGTTTTATAAGTATACTAGACCAAGGGGGACCCATTGGGTCCTGTCTCCTCAACTTGCGGTTGTGGGGGGGGGGGTGGATGGCCTGCAGTGTCACACACACACTAACCACCACCCCCCCCCCCACATACACACACACTAAACACCCCCCTTGATGTTATATTAATATTATTAATTGGCTCCTTTTACCCCATCCCCACCCTATCCACTGACGCATCGCCTCCAACTTGCAGGCTCGTCTAAAGAGGGAGGGGGGTAGAGAGAGAGGGGGCAGAGACAGAGGGGCAGAGACAGAGAGAGAGAGGGGCAGAGAGAAAGGGGCAGAGAAAGAGAGAGAGGGAGAGGGGGGGAGAGAGAGGGGGTGGAGGGAGGGGGAGAGGGGGGGTGGAGATGGGAGTGAGGGGGGAGGAGCGGGGGAGAGGAGAGAGGGAGGGGAGAGGAGGAGAGGAGCACGGGGAGAGGGGGAGAGAGAGGGGGAAGGGGGAGAGGATGGGTGAGAGGGGGGGAGAGAGGGGGAGTGAAGGGGGAGAATGAGGAGGGAGGGGGAGAGGGGGATGGGGAGAGAGGAGCGATGGGGGGAGGTGGAATGGGGGAGAGAGCGGGGGAGAGGGTGGGAAGAGGGAGGGAGATAGGGGAAGGGGGTAGGCGGGAGTGGGGTAGAGGAGAGGAAGGGGAGAGGAGGGGAGAGGGGGGAGAGGTGGGGGGAGGGGGGAGGGAGGGAGGGGGAGAGGAGGAGGGAGGGGGAGAGAGAGAGGGAGAAGGCGGACTTGAACTCGGTGAGCGGGTGGCGCGGACACTGAGTGGGCGGGGCCGACTGCGAGCGGGTGGCGGGCCTCGGGAGAGCACAGGACCTCGGGAAAACACGGAAGACCTCTGAAACCCTCGGATGCCCAACCAAATTACTGCGTGTTAAGTGGCTTCAATCCAGAGCCTGGGGGGGAGGGCGGCTGGGCTGCGGGCGGGGAGGGGTTGGGCGGAAGGCCGTCTGAGTGCAATTCAATTGCGAGCAGGCGGCGATTCGGGGGGGGGGGGTATGACGTAACTCGCAGCGCGTGGAAAACAGTGCCCAGCAAGCGGCGCTTTGAAACCATTGCGCAGCGGGCTGCAAGGAGCAGAGCAATTGTGACATCATCAGCTCGTTAACTTTAAAAAGATTTCAGATTTGTGAACAATTTTAAAAAATAACTCAGAAATAATAAATCAAATTTTTAGATTAGGTGATTTTTGACATCATGGTGTAAATCTCTATCGGAATATGTAAAAAATTCACCATTAGCGTGTCGTGTTTTCGAGGAGATGTGAATCACAGACAAACAGCACACAAACAAATACACACACACACACATCCAAGATCAGAGTTTTATTAGTTACTAGTCTAAGTGGGACTTGTTGGGTCCCACAGGGCTTTCTGGAGCGCTGGTATGGGTATTGTGGGCTGAAGGGGCTGTTTTCCAGAGGGCTAGTATGGACATTGTGGGCCAAATGGATTCTTGGGGTGGCAGCTCAGTCACTCAAGCCTGATGTGCTGGCAGCTCACTCACGGCTGGTGGGCTAGCAGTTGACTCATGGCTATTCCTTGAAATTCCATTTCAAGCAGGGTGCAAGGCCACCAAATTCAAATGCAGTTTCCTACCATTTCAAGCAGGGTGCTAGGCCACCAAACTCAAGTGCAGTTTCTTACCACGTCAAGCAGGGTGCAAGGCCACCAAATTCAATTGCAGTTTCATACCACTTCAAGCAGGGTGCAAGGCACCCAATTCAAGTGCAGTTTCATGCCAACAAGCAGGGTGTAGGGCCACCAAACTCAAGTGCAGTTTCCTCCCACTTCAAACAGGGTGCAAGGCCACCAAATTCAAGTGCAGTTTCATGCCACTTCAAGCAGGGTGCAAGGCCACCAAATGCTAGTGCTGTTTCATGCCATTTCAAGCAGGGTGCAAGGCCACCAAATTCAAGTGCAGTTTCATACCACTTCAAGCAGGTGCAAGACAACCAAATTGAAGTGCAGTTTCAATCTTTTTCAAGCAGGGTGCAAGGCCACCACATTCAAATGCAGTTTCATACCATTTCTTTTTTTTTTTTTTTCTTATTTTTTTTTACACTAAAGAAAGAAAAGATTGAAAGAGAGAAGAAAGTGAAGGAAAAAGTGCAAGTGTAGAAAAGTGTAGAAAATGTAACAACAAAAAAAAAGGACGAGGACCCTATGAGAGCGAAATTAAAAACAAAAAGAAAAAGAGTTAAGAAATAGGCCCTAAGAAAAGAAAAGAGAGAGAGAAAAAAAGAAAAACAAATGTTTTTTTTTTTGAGCATCACGTAAATAGGACATACCAACTCTTCAACTATCATCCCCCCTTACCCGACCTCAATTTTTTATTTTTTTAAAGTACTTTTGCACCCTATGTTTGTAATAATTCTATAAATGCAGACCACGTCAGGTGGAAGTGATCTGGTTTACCTGCTAGGAGGAGTCTTATCTCTTCAAGGTGTAGTGTTTCAAACATATTTGAAATCCACATATTTATAGTTGGTATTGGAGCCTTCTTCCAAAATTTTAGAATTAGCTTTTTTCCAGTTATTAACCCATAATCCATTAATTTCTTTTGAAACACATTTAGTTCTGGATCATCTTCCGTTATTCCGAAGATAATCCATTCTGCTTTGGGTATCAGTCTTGTTTTAAATAACTTTGTAAAGATTTCAAAAATTTCATTCCAAAATTTTTGAATTTTTGTACAGAAGACAAATGAGTGCGCTATAGTTGCTTCTTGGGATTGACATTTATCACAAATAGATGATACGTTTGGGAAAATTTTATGAATTTTAGTTTTCGAATAATATAATCTATGTAAAATTTTAAATTGTATTAAAGTGTGTCTTACATTAATCGAGCATTTATGTACTTTTAATAAGTATTCATTCCAACTTTCCTTTGAAATTTTAATAGCTAACTCTTGTTCCCAGTCTCTTCTGATACCCTCCGTAGATGGTATTTGTACATTTAAGATAATATTGTACAAATATGATATTAAGTTTGCTGATTCCGCTTTTGTCTGCATTGCCTCGTCCAGTACATCTGCTGGGTTATTATGATGATCTTTTATATATTTTTTCAAATAGTCGCATATTTGAAAGTATTTAAAATATTGATTATTTCCGAGTTTATATTTTATTTGTAATTGTTGAAATGAAAGTAATTTTCCAGTTTCATACAAGTCACCAAGCGTTTTAATTCCTAGTCTATCCCATTGTGTATAAGCTTTATCTATAATAGAAGGACTAAACGAAGGGTTATTGACTATAGGTAATAAAAGTGATAAGTTTCTTAATTTTAAATTTTGTTTTATTTGTTTCCAAATACGGATTGTACTATGAATAATTGGGTTCTTATTATAGTTTATGTTATTCAATTTCATTGGAGAGAGGAGGATCGCTCCAATGTTTCTAGAGGAGCAATCCTCTTTCTCCATTACAATCCAGTCTACTTGCTGGGCGGAGTTATCCATCAGTTGAATCATGTTTTTAATATTTACTGACCAATAATAATACATAAAATTGGGTAGTGCTAGACCCCCCAATACTTTAGATTTATTCAGATGGGTTTTTTGTATTCTATGTGATTTATAGTCCCATATAAAATTAGTGATATCTGAGTCGAGTTTTTTAAAAAACTTCTTAGGTAAGTATATAGGAATTGATTGAAATAGGTATAAAATTTGTGGTAAAAAGATCATTTTTATTGCGTTTATTCGGCCTATTAAAGACATCGGAAGCGTTTTCCAGAATTTAATTAATGTATTCAGTTTATTAAGTAGGGGGTCAAAATTTGCCCTGAGCATACCTTGATATGCTCTGGTAATTTCGATTCCCAAATATTTAAATTTTTCTGTAGCTATTTTAAAAGGGAATTTTAAAAGATGTGTTGAATCTTTCGGTTTTATTGACATAATTTCACTTTTATTCCAATTTATTCTATATCCAGAAAAAGATCCGAAGTCTTCAATTAAATTTAATATATTTGGTATAGTGATTTGAGGTTTTGTAATATACAATAATATATCACCCGCGTATAAAGATATTTTATTATATGAGTCTTTAGTATTATATCCATGAATATCAGGGTGTATTCTAATTTTTTCTGCTAGCGGTTCAATAATGAGAGCAAACAGCTGTGGTGATAATGAGCATCCTTGTCTATTTCCCCTTGATAGTTGAAATTTCGAGGATAATATGTTATTAGTAAGTATTCTAGCTGTAGGTTTGTTATATAGTAACTTAATCCATAAAATAAAATTCTCTCCCAGTTGAAATTTTTGTAATACTTTATCCATATAATTCCATTCTACTTGATCAAATGCTTTTTCAGCATCCAGCGAAATAATTGATAATTCTTGATCTTCAGATTTGTGTGAGTGCATTATGTTGAGTAGACGTCTCATATTATTAGAAGAGTATCTCTTAGGGATAAACCCTGTCTGATCTGGGTTTATTAATTTACTAATGTATTTACTTAATCTTCTGGCTAATGTTTTCGCTAATATTTTTTGATCTGTGTTTAACAATGCTATAGCTCTATATGAGCCAGGTTCTTCTAAATCCTTATTTTTCTTAGGTATTAATGTAATCGTTGATTCCGCTAATGTATCAGGTAGTATTCGTTTTTTAAAAGCGTATTGGTACATTTTTTGTAATCTTGGTATTATTTTATCATAAAAGTTTTTATAAAATTCATTAGTAAATCCATCAGGGCCTGGTGTTTTTCCATTTTTTAGTGAGTTTATTGTATCTTCTAATTCCTTAATTGAGATTTGTGCACCCAGTTCCTCTTGTTCCTTCAGCTCTAACTTTGGAAGATTACAGGTATCCAAGAACTTTGTGATATTATTGGAATATTTCATACCATTTCAAGCAGGGTGAAACCATCATAAAACCATCATAAAACCACGATAAAACCACACAAAACACCATATAAACGCCACTCACAGTTCAGTAGACATTCAGTGTGTTCAGTTGATTCACAGCTCAGTCAGATTCGTGACCTCTCCCTCCCCCATCTTGCAGAGACTGAGCTACACCCACACTTCCGGGTTTTATAATCCCTCCCCCTCCCACCGGAAGGGGCATGGGTTTCATGGCGTGATTGACAGGAGAGAGATTCTCAACTTTTTTTAAACACTAATAGCAGTTTTATTTTTCATTGATGGGAAGAATCCTCTGCACCTGATGAGCGGAGGGGGACTGAGTAAGATGGCCAAAAATCACAGCCATAAGTGGTAGCGTTTTATCTAAAATCAATATACAGTGCAAACAGGAAGTTGCCAAGTTTAGACTTTTAATCATTTGCTGTTTCAAAGCAACCACCACCAACATCCATTTGCAGTGCCGCATTTCAAAGCAACCACCACCAACAACCATTTGCAGTGCAGCATTTCAAAGCAACCACCACCAACAACCATTTGCAGTGCAGCCTTTCAAAGCAACCATCACCAACAACCATTTGCAGTGCAGCGTTTCAAAGCAACCACCACCAACAACCATTTGCAGTGCAGCATTTCAAAGCAACCACATTTTCATTTTCAAACCACATTAAGGGCACTCACAGTTGAGTAGACATGTGTTAAGTGTTATTCACAGCTCAGAGAGACATGACCCTCTCGCTGCCTCCATCTTGCAGAGACTGACTGAGGAACAACACATTCGGGTTTCATAGTCCCTCCCACCAGCAGGGGCAGCAGAGATAATCTCAACATCTTTTAAACACTAATAACTCTTTTATTTTTCATCGATTGAAAAAATCCTCTTGTCCTGCGCAGCGGAGGGGGACTCTCAGTAAGATGGTCAAAAATCACCATTAAGGGATATTGGGATAGACAATAGACAATAGGTGCAGGAGTAGGCCATTCGGCCTTTTGAGCCAGCACCGCCATTCAATGTGATCATGGCTGATCATCCCCAATCAGTACCCCGTTCCTGCCTTCTCCACATATCCCCTGACTCCGCTATTTTTAAGAGCCCTATCTAGCTATCTCTTGAAAACATCCAGAGAACCTGCCTCCACCGCCCTCTGAGGCAGAGAATTCCACAGACTCACCACTCTCTGTGAGAAAAAGTGTTTCCTCATCTCCGTTCTAAATGGCTTACTCCTTATTCTTAAACTGTGGCCCCTGGTTCTGGACTCCCCCAACATCGGGAACATATTTCCTGCCTCTAGCATGTCCAAGCCCTTAACAATCTTATATGTTTCAATGAGAATCCCTCTCATCCTAAACTCCAGAGTGTACAAGCCCAGCTGCTCCATTCTCTCAGCATATGACAGTCCCGCCATCCCGGGAATTAACCTTGTAAACCTACGCTGCACCCTCAATAGCAAGAATGTCCTTCCTCAAATTAGGGGACCAAAACTGCACACAATACTCCAGGTGTGGTCTCACTAGGGCTCTGTACAACTGCAGAAGGACCTCTTTGCTCCTATATTCGATTCCTCTTGTTATAGAGGCCAACATGCCATTCGCTTTCTTCACTGCCTGCTGTACCTGCATACTTACTTTCATAGACTGATGTACAAGGACCCCCAGATCCCGTTGTACTTCCCCTTTTCCCAACTTGACGCCATTTAGATAGTAATCTGCCTTCCTGTTTTTGCTACCAAAGTGGATAACCTCACATTTATCCACATTACACTCCATCTGCCATGCATCTGCCCACACCCCCAACCTGTCCAAGTCACCCTGCATTCTCATAGCATCCACCTCACAGTTCACACTGCACCCAGCTTTGTGTCATCTGCAAATTTGCTAATGTTACTTTGAATCCCTTCATCCAAATCATTGATGTATATTGTAAATAGCTGCGGTCCCAGCACCGAGCCTTGCGGTACCCCACTAAACACTGCCTGCCATTCTGAAAGGGACCCGCCAATCCCTACTCTTTGTTTCCTGTCTGCCAACCACTTCTCTATCCATGTCAGCACTCTACCCCCAATACCATGTGCCCTAATTTTGCCCACTAATCTCCTATGTGGGACCTTATCAAATGCTTTCTGAAAGTCCAGGTACACCACATCCACTGGCTCTCTCTTGTCCCTTTTCCCAGTTACATCTTCAAAAAATTCCAGAAGATTAGTCAAGCATGATTTCCCCTTCGTAAATCCATGCTGACTCGGACCGATCCTGTTACTGCTATCCAAATGTTCGGCTATCTCATCTTTTATAATTGACTCCAGCATCTTCCCCACCACCGATGTCAGGCTAACTGGTCTATAATAGTAAGATTAAACGAGAACTTACCAGTTTGAAGTTTGATCTTGATTTTATGAGGAGTTACGATGAGTGATTATGTGAAGAAGGGCCGTCAGTCCTTGCGCGTCAATCTTCAAAGCAGCGGTGTGAAATCACAGATAAGAGTTGACCTGAGGATAGTAAGATTTTGAAGAACTGAAACTACCAGATGACCTTGATAATATGAGGGAGGGAGCGGTGGGCACGTAATCGCTCATCGTAACTCCTCATAAAATCAAGATCAAACTTCAAACTGGTAAGTTCTCGTTTAATCTTACTATTTTACTTCGGAGTCACGTGAGTGACTACGTGAAGATTTTAAAGCTCTGTGATTTCACGCCGGATACGACCATGGATGAGTGAAAAAAGTAAAGCATTCAGACATAACGTAGTTAGGTAATAATACTGATGCTTTAATATGAAAAGAAAAATAATAGTAACCCCTCCCAACCTGGGGGGAGACTACAAAACAGAATCTAAAATGGTACGTGCAAACACCCCCGGTCCGGCGATAGGTTTGTTGTAAAACCGGTGGAAACATCCGTTCATTGGCCCATCCTGCAGCCGCTTGGATGTTATCGAGGGGAACGTCCATTGCTCTCGCTGCCGACGTAGATGCAGCCCTGGTGGAGTGAGATTTAAAAGTGTCAATGTTCACTCCTGCACTCGCCAGTACCTCCTTTAACCATCTGGAAATGGTTTGTGCTGATACCTTGTGGTAAGGCTTTTATAACTAATTAGGACCGATAGCTCAGAGCCTCTGAGGCCCTTGGTGACTCTTATGTAATGGTGTATATGTGATATGACACACAACCTCAGGGTATGCCAGGAACTCTAGCTTGAGCCTGGCACCCCTGGCCTGCTCTGTTTGATCAAATCATCTATGAAAAAGGTTATTACATTTACATTGGTGGTCATGTTGTCGAGGCGCAGCTTGTGCAACGTCTGGACTCGTTGTGCAGTTACCAGCGCCATCAGCATGACCACCTTAAGGGTGAGCTTAGATAAAGGTAGAGAGGTAGCTGGTGCCCACTGGCGAAGCAGTGTAAGCATCACAATCACGTCCCAAATGTCCGTGTACCGGGGCCTGGGTGGTATGGAACTAAAAATGCCCTTCATGAACCTAGTTATTAAAGGGTGCATGCCTACCGACTGGTGCCCTGACCCCAGCATTAAATAGGAAGATAGTGCGCTTCTGGCACTATTGATGGCACTGTAGCTTAATTTTTGGTCATAAAACAGGGCAGATAGGAACTCCAGGACATCCGTGATGCGTGCCGTATCATACGAGGTGTTTGAGACAGAACAGAACATCTCCCACTTCTTGATGTGAGAGACGTACTGTTTTTGTGTACTGTCCCTCCAGGCCACTGTTATCACATCCACGGTTCGTTTAGACAGTCCGAGCCCCAGGTATGGTCTCCTCAGTATCTGCAAACCAATAAATTGATTCGATCATGAAGTGGATGGTTGCTCCCCGTTACTGGGTGAACGAGTAGGGCCCTGCTCTTGGGGACAGCCATGAAAGGCTGTGTAATCATTGCCAGGACTTGTGGAAACCATGACTGTGTATGCCAGTCAGGCACTACCAAAATGCCTGTGGCATTGTCTTGCTTGACTTTTGCCAAGCATCGGCCGATGAGGCAAAATGGGGGAAATGCATACAGAAAAATTCCTCCCTAATGTAGAGAAAACGCATCTACTGCCACTGCCCCTGGGTCTGGCTCCCAGGACACATATTTGGGTAACTGGAGATTTAATCTGGATGCGAACAAATCAATATCCGGGATGCCATACCGGGTGATTATGTCGTTTAATACTGCACGATTCTGTGTTGTCCTTGAATATCAGCGATCTGGTGTCCGCCACCGTGTTGTATCTACCTGGTAGGTAGATAGCTGAGACCCAAATGTCCCTCGCAATACACCAGTGCCAAATAAGATTTGCCAATCTATCACAAGATACAGACTTAACACCACCCATGTGATTGACATACGCCACCGTGGTTGTGTTGTCAATCTGAAGTTGAACATGCACATGTTGCATAGTGCTGTAATAAGCCTTAAGCCCATAGAGTGCCCCAACAACTCTAAGTAGTTAATACCATGTTCCTGAAGAATTAAGGACTCCTGCTCATTCCACCTACCACCGCAGCTGGAGATGGTATCAGTTGCTCCCCATCCTAGGCTGCTTGCATCGGTTTGTAAGACGACCGATGGAGTATCCAGCAAAATCTTCCTGGAGCTATGACGTATATTTGTCATCCACCATTGTAATTCAGCAATGGCCTCAGCTGGCAATCACATTGGTCTACCGAATTGGCCAGCGTGGGATCTGAGTGCCTGTTCCTTTGCACGTTGTAAATTTTGATAGTGCCAAGGCCCGTAATGCACAGCTGGAAATGCAGCCACTAGTTTGCCAATTACACTCGCTGTTTGTCTAATTGATGGCTTTTGTTTAACAATAAGGTCGTTGCAGGCTTTAGTTAACTCTAATTGTTTGCCCCTAGGCAGAGTCACTGACATGTGAATTGAGTTAATTGTAAACCCCAGGTAATCAATAACCCTGGTAGGTGTCAATTTGGACTTAACTGGATGGATGAGAAAGCCCAATCTTTCAAACATGAGTTTGGTGGTTGAGACAGATGATTCTGCCGATTCCTTGGTGACCCCGAAGATTAGAATGTCATCCAAATATGCCATGATTATGTGATTCTGAGCTCGTAGTAGCCCCAGAATAGGTTTCAGTAGTTTGGTAAATAGTCTGGGAGCTCGTCAGCCCATTAGGCAATGGTTTGAACTGCCATAATTGACCCATCCAGTTAAATTTCAAATATCTCCTGTGCTCCCTGTGAATAGGTACCGAGTAGTATGCATCTTTAAGGTCGATGCATGCCATATAACCACCTTTAGAAACCAGTTGGATGGCAGTGCCAAAGTTATCCATTTTGAAATGTTTATACTGCACAAAAGTGTTGAGCAGTTAAGTCTAGGATGATACGACATCCTCCATCCTTTTTCCGCTTGGTGAATATATTGGATACAAATTGGTGAGGTTCCGGATGCGACCTCTCAATGACCTCTTTATTGGATAGAGTTTGGATTTCAGCTTGTATATCCAAACTTTCCTGGTGTGAGAAAACATATGTGCGGTTTGGTGAATGTTGTGTGGGTGGTAATGAGTCAATAATGAACTCAATTTTGAACCCTCGTACACTGTGCAGTATAAACGGATCCGCTGTGACCCAACGCCATTCATTCAAGAAATGTTGCAATCTCCCCTAAACCGGTGCGTGAGGCATGTGTAAGGTGTTCCACAAGGAACTAGGTATACCTACCTCAGTAGTTACTGGCGGTATGGTGCTGGTTTTCGTTCGCGAGGCTTGGGAAGTAGAGCTGGTGGCGGGTTCCCTCTGCGCATCCTTGCCGTGGGACGGCTGGGGCCCACCCCTAAAAAAGACCTTGATGCATCCAGTTCGGGTCTTCCACCGGTTCCGGAGCCCCTAGGCAGGTATCGTCTGGTGCTGTAGGTGCGTAGGGGTAAGCCCGGTATGATGAGCCCCTGGGTGTGGTTTGGGCTCTACTCATGAGGCAGACAGTCTTCGCCTCATCGTCCAGCTCCCGGACCTGCCTTGGCAGATCTTCCCCAAATAGATAATTGGCCGGCTGGACGTTGCTGGCCTTGCACAGCACAGCAAACTTGGGGTTTAGTGCCAGCCGGATTGCATTCTTGCGCAGGCAATTTATTTCGAAGTGAGCATTACACAGTAATGCCACGGCGTCCTGTTGAGTGTCGGTCAGTAGTTCCCCATCAACAGACCTAGCAAAGGCCGTGATACCAGAGGCCAGTAATTTCAGGACTTTCTGGAGCTTTACTTCCTGGGCTCTGACACCCGCTCCAATGTGACCCCAGATGGAGTGGTTCACGGCCGGCACATTGAGGGAGGCACAGTTTGCAGTTTGCTGTTGGTGGTCCCCTCCATAGTCAGGTCTTTGAGCTGGTGAGATGCCAAATAATTAATATTGTTGGCCAGGTCTTGATCCAGAGGTGCTCCTAATGGTAAGGATATGGCAAATCTGGATGCCAATAGTGGCACTTCAGACCCGTGCCCCTGGGCATGCTCACCCACTGTGCCTCCAAACTCGGAGTCAGGAAAAAACTGACCCGGTGTACTCCCCCCTCCAGCGAGGGAGACACTTTGCAGCCCCATGAGTGAAGCCGCTGGCGCGGGCTGCTGCGGAGACCCGTGTTGATACTGCTCCCTCCTACGGAGCTGATCATTCTGGAGCCACCTCTCCATCAGGTGCTCCATATGGGTAAATCGCCCGCGGACGCTTCCCAATGAAGGAGGGGATCCCTCCTGGCCCGACTCATCTGAGTCTACGGGCCTTGCAGATTTTCGTGTGGCCTTGCGCCCCTGCGGGACTGCCACGGTGCTTTCCTCGGGCACCAGGTCTGCTGCTGCTGGCTCCACCGCCAGCGATAAGGTTGGTGATACAGACAGTCGCCCGCTACCCGCATTACCGCGGTCTTCGGGAGCCGACTTCCCCGCAGACCGTCTCTTCACCTTAGACAAAGCTGGGTCCAACTTGCTGAAAAAACAAGACTCACTGAACCCGCCAATACGACCGCAGAGTAGATTTAGAAAACACTTACCTGCCGTTTTAAAAACTTACCGCTGTCAGTCGTTGGCGCATGCTTCAGACGTAATGACGCGCATGCGGACTGACGGCCCTTCTTCACGTAGTCACTCACGTGACTCCGAAGTAAAATTCCATGTTTTCTCTCTCCCACCTTTCTTAAAAAGTGGGATAACATTAGCTACCCTCCAATCCACAGGAACTGATCCTGAGTCTATAGAACATTGGAAAATTATCATCAATGCATCCACAATTTCTAGAGCCACTTCCTTAAGTACCCTTGGATGCAGACCATCAGGCCCTGGGGATTTATCAGCCTTCAGTCTATCCAACACCATTTCCTGCCTAATGTGGATTTCCTTCAGTTCCTCTGTCACCTCTGATCCTCTGGCCACTACAATATCAGGAAGATTGTTTGTGTCCTCCTTAGTGAAGACAGATCCAAAGTACCTGTTAAACTCATCTGCCATTTGAGGCATAATCACTAAATGCCCTACTTACCTCCATATTTGAAAAAAAAAATGCTCTCCGTTTTAAATATACAAAATAACCAATCCTCCACAGGCCGCATGGTTAGAGAATTCTGCAGATTCTTTTGTGTGAAGAAATGTCTTCTCATCTCAGTCTTGATTGCCTGACCTTCTTTGTGTGAATTGGTGATCTCAGGTTTTGGAAATGCCAGCCAAAGGAAGTATCAGCCACGTCAAGGCCTGTAAGAATTTTGTATATTACAATGAAATAATTCCAGATTCTTCTAAACTCAAGAGATCAGGCCCAGTCTACTAACTCTCCAATCATTGGGCAAACTCCTCTGCTAGCAATCAATCTGGTGTCCTCCCTCTTCCTTGGATAGGGAGTCCAGGCCTGTGTACTATATTCTAGACATGGTATTTCCATCATGGCATTTGTCATGATTATTGGTCATGAGGGAAGATGCCCCAGCTACTCACCCTGTGCACAAATAAGTGGGCCTTGTCGGCAATGATCATATCATTTAAACAATTAAAAAGAGCTTCCCCCAAAAGCTGCAGAAAAAGTTTAGTTGGAACTTTTAACACTGAGCTTGGTAGAATTTTATTGTATTGTAATTGTATCAATGGATGGGCAGAAAAAGTGGGCACTGTGGATTCGAAATATAAATTATCTGAAACCGCGATTTATTAGAAGAATAAGCACGCTGGAGAGAAACTGAATGGCTTTTCTTTCTGAAGAATGACAGTGAATGGCTGAATGGTACTTCCATTTCATCATTTGTTTACATGCTTTTGTAACGTCTGTAACTTTTGGTTTTAAGCTTTTGTGATGTTTTGCATTCATTTCCAAGCCCGCGTTTGTCGACCCACAAGTCACCTGCTTGCAATTGAAAACGGCCCATTGTCGCTACAAGCATGGCTACTGTTTTGTTCAAAGAATTTGAATCAGTTATTCACATTCGCGTTGTTTAGTTTCAAATTCAAACTCCTTAAGACCTTGAACAAGTTTGTGCTTGTGTTAGTTATACTGCATTTTAAATAGAATCCGCTGGCATGGTTCTTATAGAAATTCAATATCAACATGAACATGTTTTAATAACACCCCATACAAATAAATACAGATATATACAACATGTACAAATATATATAATTTGCATTTGTATACGGCAATTTTTTTAATCTATTGCAATTCTAATTGATTTAGACAGAAAGCAAATGTTATAGTCTGGAATGAGGTAAATGCATTGTGCCACTTTCTCAATCAATGTATTTCACAGCAACCCAGGAGGGGACGAAAGACCGCCTCCAAGGTGTGATCAGGATTTTCTGACCCTTGCCTTTACAGCCCGCTGTGAAGTTTCAATGCTGGCATAACTTTGATGCACAGAACAATTTAAATTTTAAACTTGTTTATTTTTGGATGGACTCTTTAATTAGATTCATGCTATTCAATAGGTGTATGTATACACACCCATACATATGCTCACACACACGCTGAAGAACATCAGACATACAAGCTAGAGTGGACCATCAGCGCCTGTCACCTGCAAAGCTATTCTCTCACAACAGCTGATGTGTTAGCTCAGGACAATTTTCTCAACATTTCCAAATTTTCTGCTTCCCTTCATAGCCGGGGGGGAAAAAACACAATTGCTGCAGTTTCGGTTGATGCGTGTGCGGTGCCGGAGCTCCGGCTTTGAGCAGTGCCTGACAGACAAGTGGGCAGAGAGGATCCGTGCCAAGAGGTGGCTTCTCTCGCGGTAGTCCGCGCCCTTGTCATGGACAGCGATTGGTCGCAAGTGGCGGCAAAAGTCTAAACTGCTGCGAGAGAAAAGGAGCAGCCTGTGTATGTGTGTGTGTGTAGGCAGCATCTCCACCGCGATAGACAAGACAGTAGACAGACATGGGCAACACCACCTCCAGCTTTCTGACTCGCTCGACTTGGAACAACGTTAACCTAGCAGGCAGTAGCAGCAGCAGAGCGAACCCCGGGCTGCATTGGCATCAGGGACACAATCCCAACTGTGAGTTGCTGCTTGTACTGACACCCGTCCTTCCTCTCTCATCTTTCCTCTCTCATCTTTCCTCTCTCCGTCCCTCCTCCTCTCCTCTTTCTCCTTCCCTCCTTTCTCCTCCACCATATCTCTCTCTCTCTCTCACACACACACATTCCCTCCTCCTCTCTCCCTTTAGTGGGCTGCTGCACAGCCGTTTTACCCATTGCCTGTGATATTTATAGTCCGTGACCCTCAGTTGCTAAGTGATGGCAGCAAAACCCGTTGTTGGTTACGCGGTTAAAGGTGGGTAAAAATGCACCGCCACTTACACGACTGGCATTCTCACGTCGAGGGGAGAACGAAGGGAAACAACTGCTCGACACTTGAGATGTGACAGTTGCGTTGTCAAGAAGCGCGGGTTTTAATTGCTGTTAGTGCAAGAAATGTCAGAGTTCATCATAGCTGATAATGGTTATTTCATTCCAGGGTCCTAAAGGCAGCTGTGTTGCGAAGCGTAGGTGGGGCGCGTCTAGTAACAATTCCACCAGTGCAGTTTTCTTTTAATCCCTCGCTAGAAGAATATCGCATAAAATAATTATCTGATGTTTTCAATTATAAAATGGCATGTAGTTGTTTTCTTTCTTGGCCTTTTATTCTTCAAGAGTTGCTAAATGATCGACTGAAAAACGCAGAATCAAAAAGACCAATCTATGTTTTTAAAGCAATTCAATTAAAGTACGTGGGACTTATCTTTGAGGTGATACTTTCTTAGCATGACAAGATAAGTATTTGGAATAAAATGAAATGAAAGGTGAGATGGGAAAACATTCCTTACCAGAACTCTAATCTCAAACTAATTTCTCCCTCGGATTTGTTTGCACATTGTCTGGGCTTTTGGTTTGTGTTGATGCCCCTGACTCCTGTTCCACTAGCTATATTTAGCTCTGTATTAAGTGATCTGCTTATTTCAGCCTTCCATTTGGCTACAAACTTGATTAATTGACCTTAAAAGTCATTGCTTATAAATTATGGATCAGAGGCAGTCTTTCTCCAAACATTATTCTGACCTATCAGCTTTTGACATGGTTTGACACGCATCCAAAGCATCAACTTTCTGATCAATCTGGCAGGAACTTTGATCACTTGGTTCGATTTCTAGTTACTTATGGAATGGCTTTTCCTACATCTGAGCCTTTATCTGTGGAGCCCTTGAAATGTTTAGACCAGTAATGTAAGATCAATAGTTATGGACCTTCTATAAGTGAACCTATTAGTCAATTATCTTCTTAACCCACAACCATATTAGTGCTATTGGGTAGAGAGTTGGGGATTTCGACATGAGGCAGCTGAAAAAATGGCAATGTATTTTGTCAAGTCAGGATAGAATGCAACTTGGAGGCAGTGGCTTCTCATATAACTGCTACTCCCAGAGATCACTGGTTTTAGGAAGTGCCATTTGAAATGCCTTACTCACAAACACTATTGAGTATTTTTTTTATCTGCACTCATCCAGGCAGATGGAATGTGTTTCATTATGCTGATTTGTACTGTGTTATGGATTTGAGATGTTTTGAAGTGGATCTATCACTGTAAGATACCTAGCCCTTGTGGCCACAGTATACTTGTGGTTAGTTCATTTGAGTTTCTGGTCAATGGTGACAGCCAGGATGTTTATGCTGGAGGGACTTGGCGATAGTAATGCCATTACATTTCAAGGGTTGGTGGTTAATTTTTAATAAAGTATTCTCCTTTTGCATGAATAGTTCTTGGCACTTACTAGCCCATGCTGAATGTTGTCTAGATCTTGCTGCATGCAGGTATGGACTACTTCAGTGAATGAAATGTTGTGAATGTAATTAAACAATGGTGTCAAAACAATATGGCAATGTACTGCTGATCTGCCTCTTAAATTAAACCTGAGCTTGCCAAGGCCTCTACAGTGTATTTCCTAACTTGTCCTTAGTCCCATTCACCAAACATGTCTATGCTTGTTGACTAACAAAGGCTATATGACTGTTCCGATTTTAAAATTCTTGAATGTGTTATCAAATCATTAAATGACTTCTTCCCAAATGACCTCTTCTGTAACTTTTTGCAACTTTGATATCTCTTTCTCCTGCAATTCTGGTCTCTTGCACAATAACCGATTTCAATCGCCCCACTATTGGCAGTCATTGCTTCAGCTGTCCGTACCCAAAACCCAGAACATCCTCCCTATATTTCACAGATTCTCTGCTTCTCGCACTCTTCATTTCTAAGATGTTCCTTAAAATCTGCCTCTTTGAACAAGCTCTTGGTCACCTTTTTGATATTGCCTTATGTGGTTTGGTTTTAGATTTTGTTTACATTCCAGGCAAATGTCCTGGAACATTTTATTGAATTAGAGGTAATATAAACACAAGTAGTGGTCGAATGTACCAAATTCTTCCCAGTTAGTGAGGGCAAAACAATATTTTACACATACCTGGTGTTGCAAATGGGAATTACTTATTGAACTATGACTTAATTATGTTGAGTTGTTGCAGCTTTAGCAATAAATTTTTTGCAATTATTTACAAGCTTTGAAAAAAAGTTTTCTTGGTTGTGTTAAGGTAGTATATTGGTAGGGTCCGTGACCTAATTTCATTCTGATAGAGATTGCTTCAAATCTAAATTTACTGACATTTGCTCATTTGTATGCTACTGAGAAAGTAAGAGAGCAGAATACTTTTGCACAATGCGTTAAACTGCTGAATAGATTATATGTGGGTGAGAATTCAGAATCCCAAATATTTAACGCACATTACCATCTTGAGCCCTCCTTGGTTTGCAGAAATACGTATTTATCAATAATTATAATGCAGTTAGTAAATCAGAAACAAAGTTTATGCTTTGTATGAGTGTATAGTAAATAATTCAAACTAGGGAAAATATTAATTCCATCTGGAAAAGTGGATAATTTATAATAAAATGAATCTGCTGATAATTTAAGAAGCAGTCTCCCACAATAACAACTTTCATTTATATTACACTATTAATGGAGCAAATATGTCTCAAGGTGTTTGACAAATTACTGAAATAAAAATCTACTTATATTATATATCTGAAATGTATCCTACAATCCCCTTTATGTCATTAAACCTATTAATCTCTATTTTGAATATACTCATCAACTGAGCATCCAAAGTCCTCACATCATATAACATCAAAGATTCCTGACTATTTGAGTGGCTAAGAATTTCTTCATCTCAGTCCTAAATCACGGCCTCCGGATGTCGTGCTTGGTGGCTGAGGCAAACCAGACCATGATGGAGAAGGTGAGGACAGACTCTACGATGGCAGTATAGAGTTGGACCATCATTGCCTGTGGCAGATTGTGTTTCCTCAGCTGCTGCAAGAAGTACATCCTCTGTTGGGCCTTTTTGATTGTGGAATCGATGGTGTCCCCATTTAAGGTCCTTGGAGATGATGGTTTCAAGGAACTTAAAGGACTCCACAGATTTGACTGTGGTGTTGTTGATGGTGAGTGGTGGGAGGGGAGAAGGAGCTCTCCTAAAGTCTACTATCAATTCCACTGTCTTAAGAGCATTGAGCTCCAGGTTGTTACGAAGGCATCAGGATGCCAGCTGTGTCACATCCTGTCTGTAGGCGGATTCCTCCCCATCCTGGATCAGTCCAATCTGGGTTGCGTCGTCTGCAAACTTGAAAAGCTTGACAGAGGAGCCTGTGGAGGTGCAGTCGTTGGTGTAGAGAGAGTAGGGGAGGGGAGAGTACGCAGCCTTGCGGTGCTCCTATGCTGAGGGTCTGCGGGTCCGAGATGTGCTTTCCCAGCCTCACATGCTGCTTCCTGTCTGTCAGGAAGGCAAATACAATGCTAGCATTCATTTTGAAGGCACTTGAATTTAAAAGTAAGATTGTATGTAAAGCTGAGGCTTTATCAGGTGCTGGCGAGGCCACATTTGGAATATTGTGAGTACTTTTGGGCCACACATTTGAGGATGTGCTTGTTTTGCAGAGGTTCCAAGAAGGTTTAGTTTCCAAGAAAATGGATGATTGAGTTAATGTATGAGGAGCATTTGAAGGCTCTGTGCCTGTACTTGCTGGAGTTTAGAACCATGAAGGACGGTTGGGGGATCTCATTGAAACCTACTGGATAATGAAAGGCTTAGATAGAACGGATGTGGAAAGGATGTTTCCAATAATGGAAGAGTCTAGAACCAGGGGGCGTAGTCTCAGAATAAAAGGATGTACCTTCAAAATAGAAAGGGTCAAAATGAAAGGTGTCAAAGGTTTAGGGGAGAAGACAGGAGAATGGTTTTGAGATTGAAAAATGTATCTGTCATGATTGAATTGCAGTGTAGGCTCATTGGGCTGAATGGCCTAATTCTGCTCCTATGTCTTAAGGTCAAACAATCAGGTCTGACATTATTGTCAGGTAAGTGAGAGTAAGTAACTATGTTTAGAACCACATGATTGGTGCAGGCCTCTGTCCTTGGCTTCACCCAATTCCACCTGGATACAGAATATTTGACTCCTTTGTTTGAAGAAGCTGCAAAGTCTTGTATGAAGCAACTCTATCTGCCTTCATCTACAACCCCTTTTAGGTCTTAGTCCTGCCGCCACATTTTGTAAGCCTGTGAGCATGTGGCGTTCGGGAACTTTGGACGGGCAGCATGCTAACTGATCGCTACTTTTATTGAGCAACATGACAAATTTGTTGACATGACAATTATGCAAGAGTTCTGATGAAACGTGTGTACATTTGAAAGCACATGAATACTTGCTGGACACACTGCATTGCTGTGATTTGAAATTACTATGAAAGTGTCATTAAGCGAAATAAGAGGATTCGAATTGTGGTAATCTTTTTGGAAGACTGCAAGTTTCTTCCTCATCTGGTTTGGTACAAGGGTGAGATGGTCTTTAGTTTTCCAGCTAACTACATCTGTCTATTCTGCTGCTGTACATTTTTGATAACAGGTTTCTCCATGTATTTACAAAGCTGTATATTGATTTCTCAAACAGTCATATGGCATAGAAATAAGTATTTTGGTTGACCATGTGCATGCTGACCAGAAAATACATATCTACACTAATCCCCATTTGGTTCATAACCTTCTGCACACTCCAGCTCGGGGCTCTCACTTAACTTTTTTTCTCTGTTTCCAGCCGGGCAGCCTAGGCAGCTTTTTAGGTTGCCAAATGCCAGTTTAGGATGTCATTTAATACGGCTTGCATGACTCGTGCGATAATGTGCTCGGACGAAGTGCGTAGTTACCAGTCGGAATTATGCTCAATGAAGCATTCACATATTATTTCTGCTCCAAATGAAGTCACAAACTAAACATATTCACCAATCAAGACATGATATATACCGCAATGACATGTAGCAAAATTATAATATAGTATCTCAACTCTTTTTACTCGTTGCAATGAATGCAATTTCTATTATTTCTTTCCACTTACAAACAAAAATGTGGTTGGATTATTCAGCGTATGATCAACCTCGTGAGACCAAGCGCAGGCTTGGCGATCGCTTCGCACAACTGCTCCACTCAGTTCGCAATAACCAACCGGATCTCCGGGTGGCTCAACACTTCAACTCCCCCTCCCATTCCAAATCTGATCTTTCTGTCCTGGGCCTCCTCCATGGCAGAGTGAGGCCCACTGCAAATTGGAGGAACAGCACCTCATATTTTGCTTGGATAGTTTACACCCCAGCAGTATGAACATTGGCTTCACCAATTTCGGGTAGTCCTTGCTTTCTCCCTCCTTCTCCTCCCATTCCAGCTCTCCCACAGCCTACTGTCTCCGCCTCTTCCTTTCTTTTTCCCGCCTCCCCCCCCCGACATCAGTCTGAAGAAGGGTCTCGACCCGAAACGTCGCCTATTACTTCGCTCCATAGATGCTGCCTCACCCGCTGATTTTCTCCAGCATTTTTGTCTACCACCCATTCACACAAGTTCTGTTATCCCACTTTCCTCACCCGCTCCATACACATTAGGGGCAATATTACAGAGACAGGTTAACCTACAAAGCCAATGCGTCTTTGGGAGAATGTGCAAATTCAGCACAGACAGTGCCCGAGGACAGGATCGAACACAGATCTCTGGCGTGTGAGGCAGCAAGTCTACCAGCTGTACCACTATATTTTGTTTTCCAACAAACAAAAAATTATACGTTGATAACTTTGGTTACTAAAAAAAAAGAAACTATCCATTTTCAGTCTTAAATCTCTAAGTGACGCTATGTCCCCCTTTACAGCTACTGTAGGTTTTAATTCAGTTCAAGACTATGGGGCAGTACATTGACCATAAAGTTGCTGCCTAAAAGTGCCAGAGACCCGGAATTGATCCTGAATATGGGTGCTGTTTGTACGGAGTTTGCTCCTTTTCCCTTTGATCGCATGGGTTTTCTCCGGGTGCTCTTGTCTCCTTCCACATTCCAAAGGTGTGCAGGAACCTTTTTCAGACCCAACCCAAAACGTAATATTTTCCTTTTGTCCAGAGATTCTGTCTGACCTGTTGAGTTACT
>JAXLNO010000438.1:736718-862228 GCA_038087875.1 Malacoraja senta | reverse complement strand
TAGTTATATATAGATATATATATAGTTATATATAGTTATATATATATAGTTATATATATATATATATATAGTTATATATTGACATATAAATATACACTGTTTTGTTTTCTCTTCTCATTTATAACATTGTTTACAGAGTACTATGTTTAAATATTCTTTTGTGCTGCTGCAAGTAAGGATTTCATTGTTCTAACTGGGACCTGAGCGAATAAAACACTCTTGACTCCTGACTTACATCGCTAATGTGTGGGATAGAACTAGTGTACGGGTGATCGGTGGTCGGCGTGGACTCAGTGGGCTGAAGGGCCTGTTTCCACGCTGTACCTTTAAATTAAACTAAAAACACTAAAACCAGAGGGAGTCTAAAGAAGGGTCTCTACCCGAAATGTCACCCAATTTCTTCTATCCAGAGATGCTGGCTGCTCCATGGAGTTCCCCCACACAATTAATGCATGGGTCTTCACCCTACCATAGGTACCAAACAGATGCAACAAAATTTAAGGTAGCTCTTTGTTCCCAAGAACCCTTTTTTGCTTAAGTCCAAGTGAAGAGTCAAGAGAGTTTTATTGTCATGTGTCCCAGATAGGACAATGAAATTCTTGCTTGCTGCAGCACAACAGAATATGTAAACATAATACAGAACTGGATATAAAAGTTCAGTGTGTCTATATACCATAGACCATATATATACACACAATAAATAAATAGATAAAGTGCAATAGGCTGTTATTGATCAGAGTTTGGAGTTTGGTGGTGGACCTTCTACCACCTCCAGTTTAAATTCCATTTGGAATATTTTTGGAGGACCAGGAAACCAAGAAGCAAGAGTTACTCTAGGGAGTTACTCATGCTCCAGGGAGTGATTCTGCGTTGGGTTTCAGCGGTCGCGGCGACGCGGCAACCGGACAGCAATGGCAGCCAGATCTCCCACAATGCAAAGGGAGGGAGAAAGTGCCCGGCAGTGCCATGGCAGTGCGCATTTGCAGGGCGGCCGATGATGTGCTGGCCATGGTTGTGCATATGTGCAGGGGGAGGATGTGCAGGTCCGTGGCAGTGCGCATGTGCAAGGTGGTCGGCCGTGCCGGCGGATGAGGAGCGGCCGGAGAGCGGAGATATGGCGGCCTGGACACGGATGGCGGGCGGAGACGGAGAGAGAGATAGAGAGGGGGGCCCGCTCAGAGTTGAACGGCAGGTGTCCCGGGTGCTTGCCAAGCCGGGCAAAATGGCACAACTTTTAGGTTGCCCGGCAGGACTTTAGGTGGCCTTTGGCACCCGGGCAACCATTAATTTCGAGCCCTGCAAATAGATTCTTCTTAATTGTTGTGAAAATACATGCCACCTCTTCAGAAAGTGTGTTCCAGATTCAAAATTTCCTGTGGATGAAAATGTTCATCCTCGGACTTGCTCTAAACCTCTTACCGCTAACTCTAAATCTAATCTGTCTATATTTAGATAGCTAGGATTTGGTGAACGATTTCCTGCCATCTTCCTCTATCTATGCTCCTCAAAATTTTTGTGTACCTTTATCAGGTTTAGTCTTCAGTTTAGTTCAGAGATAGAGCATGGAAACAGTCCCTTTGGCCCACCGAGTCCGTGCTGTCCAGCGATCACCCATACACTTTCTCTACCCTACAAACTAGGGACAATTTACAGATACCAATTAACCTACAAACCTGCATGTCTTTGGGATGTTGCAGGAAACTGGAGCACCTGAAGAAAACCCACACGGTCACAGGGAGAATGTGCAAACTGTATAGACAGCACCCATAGTCAGGATCAAACCCAGTTCTCTGGCGCTGTAAGGAAACAACTCTACCACTGCACCACTGTGCCCACAGTCTCTCCAGTCATTTTTAATGACTATATGTTTATTCCCAGACCAATTTTTAAAATTGTAATTACTCCTCCACCACCAATTTCTCACTTTCACTATTAGGGTATACTTTATCCATGAATAAGCAGTCTACTACTAGTGGCCAGCTCACCATTACACCCATTGTCTTCTGCAATATAATGGCAAGTACAAATTCAAGTTCAAGTTCACATTTATTGTCACATGCACCAATTGGTACAGTGAAATTTGAGTTACCACAGCCATACGAATAAAAAGAACACAATACACATTTGAATGAGTTAAGGGCCTGTCCCTCTTAGGCAACTTCTTTTGCGAGTGCAGGCGACTGTCGTAGTCTTGTTGAATCGCCGAAAAAGTGAATGTATCAAATGCATCCTACGACTATGTAGAAGACGTCCTACGACTATGTAGTACAAGCTACCACTATCTACGACTTAATCGCCGATGCACTCGTGACAATTGGTGACCAAATAGTGGGGACTGAAGACGACCACCTTCGACTAACAGACGACTACACCCATGATCACAAAAAGCAAGTTACGACAAGCTACGACTCTACAGTCGTAAGATCACCTAAAAAAATGGCGTTAGATTTTTCAAACATGTTCTTTTAAATTCAGTGTATTGCTTGTTTGAAATGTATAAAAATAAAATCCTTTTAAATGCAGTGCATTACAAGTGCTTGTGTCTGTTTTCTTCATCAAAATAAATGTTAAAAGTCAAACTTTAAATACAGTGCATTCCTTCCTTGCGTTTGTGTGTGTTTCACTGATCTAAATATATGAGAAATGAAATGTGAGATATATTGTAAGTGATGACATGAGGGACTACCATGAAAAATAATGATATTCATACATCAATTTGAGGTAAAATTGTCAGGGATTTCCTTTATTGGTAATGAAACATACAAAAGTCTTATAAACAAACAAATGTTGATAACAGCCTGGTGGGTGGTGTTGAGGGTTGTGCCCTGCCCCTGCGCTGAAGCCTTCTCCTCGGAGCCATTTCTCACACCGTCTGATCCATTGAAAGAAAGATTGCGCAATGACCGCACACGGGAATGACAGCGCATCACGTGCTGCTGTTTACATACCTTTTTTTTCACAATGAGCGAATGAAAATGAACGGTCAGCAAAGGCGAATAACTAAGACTATCTACGACTATCACGACGACCTACGATTAACTACGATAACATGGCGGCCCCACTATGACTAGACCTACGACTACAAAAGTATTGATTTTCTCCATAGCGACCAATTTTTCAACTTCAACTCCTCCCGACCACGAAGGAGACCACCTGCGACCATGTGGCGATCTTGTGGCGAGCGCAGAGTCTCCTAAACTCGCCAAAGAAGTCGCCTAAGTGGGACAGGCACTTTAACTTTACACATAGTCTGATAAGATCCTTACACCTCTGCAGTATCATGACCTCTCACCAATTACACTGTAATTGTCCAACTAGGCATGCATAATTGATGTGGCCAGATTTGCTGTGGAAATCTAAAGCGAGCTGGAGAAAAATAAATTTGAGGAAATTAATTTTCTGCCAGATTTGAGGTGTATGCCATTGTTATATAATTTCCCTCAGCAAACTAGTTTTATATGTAAGTTAATGGTCACAATTCCCTTTCCACCCCTTTAATACTTGCAAGATGCAGGTGTGAAGAGGTGAGAGCTGTATCTTTGCTGTCTTGGTGAAATCGGCTTTGTGTTTCCAATCTAGGATGCCCTGGCTTTGCATCTGTAGCACATATTGTACCAGCTTACAAACAGGATGTTGGATAGGCATGCTTATTTTGAGTTTATTTTGAGTTTAACATGAAGCATGTTAATTCACTCAACACCTAATAAACCAGATCTTGTAATGTAGGGGAGGGGTAGTTGGCCTGCTTCTTCTGCAGGCTGGATCCCCAGGAGTTTAAATTGTCTTGCTACAGGGCAATGTTACCATCTGTTGATTTAATGGAGCCTGATAGTCCTGATTTGATTTTCCTCTTTGAATTCTTCTTCATTATGAGGTCAGATCGTTTAATGCTGGCGTACTGTTTGAAATGTGTAGGAAGGAACTGCAGATGCTGGTTTAAACCGAAGATAAACACAAAATGCTGGAGTAACTCAGCAGGACAGGCAGCATCTCTGGAGAGAAGGAATGGGTGAAGCTTTGGGTTGAGACCCTTCTTCAGACTATAAATAAGAATATAAATGTCAATTCTGCATTAAGAAGAAATATATTAGGCATTATTGCAATAAGTATTGGCTACCTCTCTGACTGCTTTTCCTCCTTTAGCTTACAACTGTATGTTAGTTTCCCAAGTAAATATCATCTACATTAGAGTTTTTCAATTTACACTAAACATGGAATGTAAATAAATACTTATATCGAATTGACTTCATGGACAGAAGCAGAGGATGGCAGTGGAATGGTGTTTTTTTTTACTGGAAGCTTGTTACTCCTACTTGTTCACTCCTACCCTTTGCTTCCGGTCTGCCAACCAATTTTATATCTATGTCAACACCCTACCCCCAATACCATGTGCTGTAATTTTAGTCACCAGTCTCCCGTGATGGACCTTATCAAAGGCTTTCTGAAAGTCTAGATACACTACATCCAATGGCACTCCTTCATCCATTTTACTTGTCACATCCTCAAAAAATTCCAGAAGATTAGTCAAGCATGATTTCCCTTTCATAAATCCATGTTGACTTGGACTAATCCTTTTACTGCTATCCAAATGCCCCATTATTACCTCTTTAATAATTGACTCCAGCATCTTTCCCACCACCGAAGTCAGGCTAACTGGTCTGTAATTCCCCGTTTTCTCTCTCGCTCCTTTCTTGAAAAGTGGGGTAACATTAGCTATCCTCCAATCCACAGGAACTGATCCTGAATCTATTGAACATTGGAAAATGGTCACCAATGCATCCACTATTTCTAGAGCCACCTCCCTGAGGACCCTGGGATGCAGACCATCAGGCCCAGGGGATTTATCATCCTTCAGTCCCATTAGCCTACCCAATACTATTTCTCGCCTAATGAAAATTTCTTTCAGTTCCTCTACCCCCTTAGATCCTCTGTCCTCCAGTACATCTGGGAGATTGTTTGTGTCTTCCTTAGTGAAGACAGATCCGAAGTACCTATTCAACTCTTCTGCCATTTCCTTGTTGCCCATAATAATTTCACCCGTGTCTGCCTTCAAGGGACCCACATTTGACTTTGCTACTCTTTTTCCCTTAACATATCTAAAGAAGCTTTTACTGTCCTTCTTTATATTCCTGGCCAGCTTCCTTCATACTTCATCTTTTCAGCCCGTATTGCCCGTTTTGTTTCCTTCTGTTGTCCTATGAAAGTTGTTGTCCTGTTTGTGGTTTTTATCAATGATTTGGATGAGAATGTAAAGGGTTTAGTAAATTTACAAATGACACTAAAGTAGGTGGTATCATAGACACCGAAGACGGTTGTCAAAAATAATAGGATCTTGATCAGCTGGGCATGTGGCGAAGGAATGGCTAATGGAGTTTAAGTGTGAGGTTTTGCATTTTGGGAAGCCAAACCAGGTTCGGACCAATGATCCTATAGCAAGCAAGATAGACCACTCCTTCTAAATGCAATGGGCTGACATGTAGTACGCAACGGAGCGAAACGTGAGCCTTTTTTTCATCCATTTCAGTAACCCGACCCGACCTGACTCGCAGTGTAATCAGCGTTGTGTTAATAAATTATAATTCTGAAAATGAGGAGAAGAATGTCCCAAGTAACTTTTATTTTTACGAGGATGTTTCCGTAACCGCTTCCGTCCCCGCACTAGTAACCTATGGGATCTTTGGTGCGGAGACGGAAGCCGGTTACGGAAATGGGGCCGAAAATTACCCATGAATCTGCCCATGCCCGTACTACGTCTTTTTCTTCGAGTGATCTATCTTGCTTGCTATAGGATCTTTGGTTCGGACCTTCACAGTGAATGGTAGAGCCCTTATCTAAGGAGTACAGCTACATAGTTGCCTGAAAATGAAGTGTTTTGGTACATTGGCTGCAATGATATCCAATTTCTAGATCAGAAACAGATCTGTCAATAATGCTGAATCAAAGTGCAAAAAGGCTGTGTAGTACAGAAAATGAATTATCTTGCTGACTTAAAACTTGTTAATAATGCATTGGTATGCTTTTTGCTTTTGATGCTGAAAATACAAAACAAAACAAGGAAATTAAGCTAAAGCTTTAATAAATTATTGGTTAGTCCTTAATTGGGGTGTTGTGGTCTAAACCTATGTATTGCACTTTGAGGAGAACATCAAAACTTTGAAATGGCTTTTGGTAATATTTACCAACAAAGCACCAGAGTTTTCCAATATATGGTCTGGATTGTTAACCATGTAAAGTGATTATGAAGGAGAGATTTGGTAGTGGTATTCAAACTTTTTGATAGAGTAATTTACGCCAGGAATATTCTGAGAATGGCAACGTTAATTAGCAGAAGAGCCAGGGGAGAAAGGAGGAGTTGTTTTAATGCCTTGAGTTTGAATCATGATTTGGAATTAATTGGCTGTAATGCAGATTCAACGATAACTTTTTAAAGTAAATCAAATCTATGTTTGAAAAAAAGAAGAAAAAATAGTAAGCTATCATTTGAGACCATTAAATTTTGTGATTCTGAAAATTTGAAAGATTCTGCCATCAAAAATCAGTTGCTTTGACCTTAATGAACTTAATTTGTCTCAGATTTTGCAGATGTTATGATTTCATGCAGAAATCATAACATAGGCTCATGACATTATTGCTCAGTGTAACATTTGGATCACCCGGGATGTATTATTTTGTTTAGAAAACCCCACTACTTTTGCATGTTTGGCCATGTTTTTCTTCCTATTTAAAAATATCTGATATAAAATAAATGTCAACATATCACTATCACTGGTGTATCATTTTAAGCATGTTGTTTGGCTCAAGTCCTGAAATAAATGAAACTTATATTTTAATATTATGTCAATTTTAGAACGTGTTATTGTAGCTGAACAATGTTTCGGCAGTGTTTCAAAATAACTTGTGTTTCACTGGAGAATTTACAGGAACAATCACATCCCAGAAATTCATGCAGTTATAAGAGATTCAGTGCTAGAAGATATTTGGCAATGCCTCTAACTGACATTTGATTCATTTATATATAACTACTAGACTAAGTGGAACCCGTTGGGTCCCAGTTTCACACGGGAGGGCTGGTCCCCCAACGCAATATTCCACCTCTCCACCAACACACACACACACACACAGTGATTGATGACAGATATTTTCTGTCATCAATCATATCAAAACTGTTTGTGACATCTTTAATTACTTAGAAATTTATGATCTGTATGAAGTTTTTAATCCAATTAATTATTTATTCTAGATTTTTCACAAATGTGAACTCTTTGAGATTCGATATTCTGTAATTTAAAAATGAGACCGAGTTCACAGGAAGAAAGTAAATTCTTGCTGTTTGATAAGACATATCTATGCTAGTGGAGCACATCAACCACTGATTTATAGGTTGATTCTGTGGGTGAAGCACCAAATGTCTGTCCTAAACTGTTCAGCACCTCATCATCTTCTGCATCTGTAAAATGCAATCAAAAGTCAGAAACCTGCTCAATGTCAGATCTCGGGGCTACTGCAGATGATTTTGTGTGCAAAGTTGAAGGTCAGGATGCACAGTACCCACACGTCAGTTCACGTAACACTTACAATTATTTACACCCAGTTAAATGTTGTTTGAATATTATAACATAGTGAAAAGAGGGGTGAGCAGCCATGGGATGTTGGGAGGTTTTGAGGTGGACCCTGCTTCCTGTGATCTAGTCATCATGCATGGCACACTCCATCTTTCGAACGAATCTCAGTGCAATGGAGACCTCCAGTGCAATGAATCCTACAACTGCCACAACAGGTAAGAATGGTCACAGCATTAATATGGAGGCCAAGCACATGTGGTAAATTGGATGAGCACCACATGGCCCAATATACTTGTATTTACAGTGAAGATTGTATGCAACCTTTGTTTGGCAATATAACATTTTATTCACTGACCTCCCAATGACAATGACGTAAATTTGAAATGTAAATTATGTTGTATGTAATTAATTATCAGCTACTTTATATTCAACAAGCATATTTCAATGTAGAAATATTTTAACACGATTTGCAATTTTATAATATAATGAAAACATCCCAAGATACCTAGCACAGCAAACAATCAACTAAAATCTAAACCACATTTGACATTGGGCTACGGGAAGGGAAGTCAGGACTGGTAAATGTTTGACCGAAAGTTCCAAGGAATGAATTAAAGAGGAGAGATAGTTTTAGGGGACAGAATTCCAGAGATTACATCGGCAGTTGAAAGTTAAGCCACCAATAGTGAAGTAATTCATATTTTAATAAAAACACAAGGGTTAAAATCAGCCAGCACTAAGAGGGCACAGAGACAGAAGAAGATAAGCATTTTAAGACTGAGGCATTGTTAGAGTAAGAGCCAGCAAACAAATGCATGATAAGTAGAAAGGCTCTGGGTGATGGCACGATCAAGGGGTGGCCATGAATATGGAACTATGAGTTAAATATGCAGTGAGAGATTTGGGGAGTAAAATGTGGGGAGTAACTTTGAGGAAGAGGGTAAGCAGTTGAGTTGAGATAAAGATAATTTACTCAGCGCAAAGGCTGAGAGAGGAAAGTAGAGAATAAATCTGAATAGACCTTGGTGCTAGATCTGCAACTATTTATTTTGTGAATATTTAAAAATCACGTCCTATTTGCATGGTCTTTCTATTCCCGCCTCTGTATAGTGAAGTAATTGTAACATATCAATGTTTGCAATTCCACTGGCAGGTTGGTTATTAAAATGTTATTATCCTCAGGAAAGGCATCAAGTAAATTTTATGTTGAATACATTTTCTCACAGGTAAGGAAAATATTCTGATGGAGCTAATTTTTAAACTTCTTGTTAGGAAGTAAGAGCTGGAGTGTATATAGTGCAATTTGTGTATTATTTTTAAAGCCACAATACGTATATCCCAAAATCCACAATTGACAAAATTCATCACTCATCCAAATAAATTTCCCCTTCTTGTGAAATTAGGTTAATAAACCTTTTTGCATGATCTTTCTTAAATAAATATGTACCTTTGTCTTTTGCTTTTCGTTATACAAGTGATTACTACCAGTGTGTCGTGGAAAGCATCCTCTCCTATGGCATCCTGGTGTGGTTTGCTAGCTGCACTGTGGCTGAAAGGAAGGCACTACAGAGAGTTATGAAAACAGCACAGAGCATCACAAATGCTCAGCTACCCTCCCTGGACGACATTTACAGGGCCCGATGTTTACGCCTGGCCACAAACATCAAACAGGACACATCCCACCCCGCCAACCACCTTTTCACTCTACTGCCCTCTGGGAGGCCTGCACTTGTAGACTAATTAACAGTTTCTACCCACGTGCCATTAAAGAACTAAACTCAAATAGATAACACTGCTGGCAACACAACACTATGCGTGGGGTTATATAATGCGCAATATTTTTTAAAATATTTATATTATTTATTTATTAATTTAATTTAATTAATTTCATTTACCGATCTTGCCGGTATATGAGAGTCAATGGTTGTTTGTGTTTTTGTTCTTTTAATCTTTATCTCGTGTCTTCTATGTATACCACTGAAGGGGATGCAATGAAATTTCGTTGTACAGTTGTTGTGCAATGACAATAAACGTATTTGTTTGATTGATTACATTACCCATTTGGCTGATACAAGCCAAAGAATGTGCATGAGGATCACAGGGGCTCTCTGTAAAAGTGGGATGCAACACTGAGTAAACATTGTATCATGGTTCTAGCATGACTGAAATGGAGCTTATCCAAACTGTTGATTTTAATTTTGAAGAAATAAAATACATTTATTTTATTCAGAAGGCCAGATCTCCAAGTTACTGAAAACAACATTTGCAGAAAACATTGCCTCAATTTCCTGGAATTTGAAAACATTCTTAATGTGACAGCACAAAATCATCATCATGATGATGGTGTCCACATCAAAGGTCTTGGCAAATTATGTGGGTGGTGTCTTATGCCCAAATATCTTCACCTGCTTTGTCAGTAACATTCCTATCAGTCTGAAGAAGGGTCTCGACCCGAATCGTCACCCATTCCTTCACTCCATAGATGCTGCCTCACCCGCTGAATATCTCCAGCATTTTTGTCTACCTTCCTATCACCATAGGTGCTGGTGGGAATGCCTACTAACATTGCACAATGTTCAATGCCATTCACAACTCCTCAGTAAATGAATCAATCCATGCTTGCATGTATCAAGAGGTAGTCAACAGTTAGGTTTGGGGTAGGTACACAAAAATGCTGGAGAAACACAGCAGGTGCTTGAGCATCTATGGAGCGAAGGAAATAGGCAACGTCTCGGGCCGAAACCCTTCTTCAGACTGATCTGGTTTGGGGTAAATGGGTATCTTTAACAAGAGCGAGCCTAACTACCTATTCTTGATATTCAACAACATTAACACCCTATTATCAACATACTGGGGGTTGCCTTTAGCTGGAAGCTCAGTTGGGCTAGCCACCAAAATGCTGCAGGAATAAGAGTAGTTCAGTTACTGAATATTTTGTGATGCGTTTCTCATGTTCTTGTAGCAAAGCATTTCGATATGATGCTTCATTGGCATGGATAAGTGCAACTCTCAAGAAGGTTAACATGACATAGCAAAGTACTTGATTTGTATCTCATCCACCATGCTACCCTCTTCTCCCCTCATCCCAATATCTCTAAAATGGGCTAGTGATCCTATCCACCACTCTTTGTCACTAGGAGGTAGTTACCATAATATGATTAGGTTTAATCTACAATTGGAGAGGGAGAAGGTAAATCGGAGGTGTCAGTGTTACAGTTGAATAAAGGGGACTATGGAGCCTTGAGGGAGGAGCTGGCCAAAATTGACTGGACGGATACCCTGGCAGGGATGACAGTGGAACAACAATGGCAGGTATTTCTGGGAATAATACAGAAGGTGCAGGATCAATTCATTCCAAAGAGGAAGAAAGATTCCAAGCCGAGTAAGGGGCGGCCGTGGCTGACGAGGGACGTCAGGGACAGTATAAAAATAAAAGAGAAGAAGTACAATGTAGCAAGATGAGCGGGAAGCAAGTGGATTGGGTAATGTTTAAAGAGCAACAGAAGATAACTAACAAGGCAATACGGGGAGAAAAGATGAGGTACGAAGGTAAGCAAGCCAAGAATATAAAGGAGGATATAAAAGCTTCTTTAGTTATGTGAAGAGGAAAAAAATAGTTAAGACCAAAGTTGGACCCTTGAAAACTGAAAAAGGTGAATTTATTATGGGGAACTAGGTAATGGCAGATGAGTTGAACAGGTACTTTGGATCCGTCTTCACTAAGGAGGACACAAACAATCTTCTTGATGTACTAGTGGCCAGAGGATCTGGGGTGATGGAGGAACTGAAGGAAATCCACATTAGACAGGGAAATGGTGTTGGGTAGACTGATGAGACTGAAGGCTGATAAATCCCCAGGGCCTGATGGTCTGCATCCCCAGGGTACTTAAGGAAGTGGCTCTAGAAATCGTGGACGCGTTGGTGATAATTTTCCAATGTTCTATAGATTCAGGATCCGTTCCTGTGGATTGGAGGGTAGCTAATGTTATCCCACTTTTTAAGAAAGGCGGGAGAGAGAAAACAGGGAATGATAGACCAATTAGCCTGACATCAGTGGTGGGGAAGATGCTGGAGTCAATCATAAAAGATGAATAGCGACACATTTGGATAGCAGTAACAGGATCCGTCCGAGTCAGCATAGATTTACCAAGGGGAAATCATGCTTGACTAATCTTCTAGAATATTTTTGATGTAACTAGGAAATGGACAAGGGAGAGCCAGGGGATGTAGTGTACCTAGACTTTCAGAAAGCCATTTTATAAGGTCCCACATAGGAGATTAGTGGGCAAAATTAGGGCACATTGGGGTAGAGTGCTGACATGGATAGAAAATTGGTTGGGAGACAGGAAACAAAGAGTAGGGATTAACGGATCCCTTTCAGAATGGCAGGCAGTGACTAGTGGGGTACCGCAAGGCTCGTTGCTGGGACCGCAGCTATTTACAATTTACATCAAAGAATTAGATGAAGGGATTCAAAGTAACGATAGCAAATTTGCAGATGACACAAAGCTGGGTGGCAGTGTGAAATGTGAGGAGAATGATATGAGAATGCAGGGTGACTTGGACTGGTTGGGTGAGTGGGCAGATGCATGGCAAATGCTGTTTAATGTGGATAAATGTGAGGTTATCCACTTTGGTAGCAAAAACAGGAAGGCAGATTATTATCTAAATGGTGTCAAGTTGGGAAAAGGGAAGTACAATGGGATCTGGGGGTTATTGTTCATCAGTCAGTGAAAGTAAGCATACAGGTACAGCAGGCAGTGAAGAAAGCAAATGGCATGTTGGCCTTCATAACAAGAGGAGTTGAGTATAGGAGCAAAGAGGTCCTTCTGCAGTTGTATAGGGCCCTAGTGAGACCACACCTGGAGTATTGTGTGCAGTTTTGGTCCCCTAATTTGAGGAAGGACATTATTGCTATTGAGGGAGTGCAGCATAGGTTTACAAGGCTAATTCCCGAGATGGCAGGACTGTCATATGCTGAGAGAATGGAGCGGCTGTGCTTGTATACTCTGGAGTTTAGAAGGATGAGAGGGAATCTTATTGAAACATATAAGATTACTAAGGGTTTGGACAGTCTAGAGGCAGGAAACATGTTCCCGATGTTGGGGGAGTACAGAACCAGGGGCCACTGTTTAAGAATAAGAGGTAAGCCATTTAGAACGAAGATGAGGAAACATTTTTTTACACAGCGAGTTGTGAGTTGTGTAATTCTCTGCCTCAGAGGGCAGTGGAGGCTGGTTCTCTGGATACTTTCAAGAGCGAGCTAGATAGGGCTCTTAAAGATAGCAGAGTCGGGGGATATGGGAAGAAGGCAGGAACGGGGTACTGATTGGGGATGATCAGCCATGATCACATTGAATGGCGGTGCTGGCTCGAAGGGCCGAATGGCCTACTCCTGCACCTATTGTCTATTGTCTATCCCAATATCCCTTAATGGTGGTGGTGATCTGCCTCTTTGATCCAAAGTAGTCCTGGTGAAGGAGCTACCTTGATGTTGTTTGGTTGAGCCCATGATATGGGACTGTCTCATTGCTGACTTCATTGCTTGATGCTTGCCGCAACCTTAGTGTTGTTGCTGTTGCTGTTGCTTAAAATTGATAATGTTGACTGCTTTTGTTAATTTCAGTTACCAGATGAAATATGATTGTGTTGGTTTTTTTCAAAAGTGAAAATCTCTTCCCTGTACGGGAGACCCGACCTTTTCCCTGTCGGGTCTCTGTTGTCGTTGGGGCCTAGCTCCGTGAAGCGGCCTCCGACCGGGACGACCTGGGGGCTCCAGTCGCGGAGCCTGTGGAGCTGCGGACTTACCATCGTGGGGCTGGCCGTCCTCGGAGCGTGGGGAGCGGTGGTGGCTCGTTGCTGCGGCCCGACTCCGGAGCTCCAGCTGCAGCTGCAGACCCGTGGACTGTGACATCGGGAGCTCGCGGGTCCGGGTGAGAGACTGCTTTCCGGAGCTCCCGCAACGCAACTTCTCCCGCCCGTGTCGCGGGGTTGGAACGACCCGGAGCGGGGCCGTAAATCGCCCGGCGCGGCTTAATGGCTGCGGGACATTCCAGCGCCCGCCGGGGGCTCCAACTTTGTGACTTCCGCCTGGCGCGGCCTCAACGGCCGTGGGACTTAACATTGCCCGCCTGGGGCTTCAACATCGGGAGAAAAATGGTGCAGGGGAGAGAAAAGACTTTGCCTTCCATCACAGTGAGGAGGAGATTCACTGTGATAGATGTTTTCTGTAAATTGAATTGTTTGTGTGTCGTGTAGGAATTGTTAGGTTTGTATGGCTGTGGAAACGGAGTTTCGTTTGAGCCTCTTTGAGGTTCAAATGACAAGGAATAAAAATCTAATCTAGTTTATTGCTTTTTAAAACTATTACATAAACATCAAACCTATCAGCTACTGAAGAATCTCACATTTGATAAAATCTCCCTGGCAATCCCTATTTCTGTCTTTATTACTCAATAAACTGTTACCTACATTTCAAAATATTGATGCATTTGTGTATTTTCTTAACATGGCATTTATAACAATATGCATTGACGGCATAAAACCAAGTATTGGTTGTCAAAATTCTTACTTCCATTAATGTGGATTTTTTTCACTCACACATTTAGAGAGGTAGGTCTTAACTGTGCAGAATTTACAGTTAACTCAAAAATTCAAGACTTGCGATTCAAGTAATGCCATTATGTCCAAACCTGTAGCAGAACAATTCTATATATGTGAATATGGAATTCTGCCTGGCACCCCAATTCACATGTAATGAACTGCATGGACTTCTTGAATTTCTTTTGGAGATAAGAAGCAGAAAAGTAGGATGTGCCATTTCATTTGAAATACCATGTTTGTAGAAACTATTATGTCATTATTGCTGAAGGACTTCTTGACCACTGTGAATTTGTCTTTTCAGGAAAAGAATCTCATTCCTTCAGCTTTTAACTTTTGTGCAAATTGAAAAGAGAACTTTAAAAAAATATTTTCTCTCGATAAATGCTTTTTCTTTGCTTTGCTTTTATTAGTAAATATGACAGTTCCCTATTCAAAATTGTGCCCTTTGGATGCACCTACAGTAAATTGCCTTACAACAGCTTTTGGAAACTAAATGGGGGAAGTGGCAATGTTTGCTCACCAGTTACTGTAAATTCTTACGTCATCTCATAGCATTCACCCCTGCAACATTGTCTGTCTTCATTCCTGTCTCAGTTCTCTACTGCTGACTCTGCTTTAATGCATCTGTAGTTTCCAGGCTTTAATTGTTTCTATAATTACAAATTTATGAAATGTGAAAGGTCAACATTTATTGATCATCTTCAATATCCCTTGATGATATTGGCGATCTGTCTCCTTGAACCAGTGCAGCCCTGCTGGTTATGCAGCTGGCACAATTATATTGGGTAGAATTCTATGGTTTTTGACACCTTAACAATGATGAAATGGTTTGTTTTGAAGTTGGGATGCTGTGTGTGGTAATGTTCCCTTGCATCTACTGCCTTTGACCATATTGGAGGTGGAAGTTATTGACTGGGACTGTTATCTGAGAAACCTAAGTGAGATCTGCCATGTATTTTGTGCCTGTTGTGGAGGAAAATAAGGTACAGCGAGATGGATGAAATGCTAATCAAGCAGTTTTCTTTATCCTGGATGGTATTACGCTTCTTGATTGTTGTGGCTGCACTCATCCATGCAAGATGAGAGTAATCCATCACACCACTGGCCTGTGCCATGTAGCTGCTAGAATAGCTTTTGAGATGTCAGGATGTCAGTCACTTGTGCAGTCACCCAGTAACTGATGCTGTCCTGGCCTGGATGTCTACCCTTGACCTACAACTTTAGGCTGTGCACACCATATGCAAGAAGAAGAAGACTTGTACAGCATACCGAGCCTCTGTTACAACTTTATTCATTAGTATAAGTGGATGATTCCCTGTGGAAGATCAACCCCATTAAAGATTTTGACAGACTTTGTGGCTATCCATGAATTTGACTGGTGCTGGAAAGGAGTGCCAAATAAATCAATACAACACATTTCATCAGTTACAGCCCTTCACTTAATAACCTTTGATTCAGAAATTACCTGGATAAGATATTATACTAATTCAGGTAAAACCCAGAATTTGGTAAAAACAAAGCTTATATCTGATATCAAGCCCTTAGAGTCTTTGGGTGTCCAGGCTTTGTATAGACTTCAAAACAGAAAGAAAACCTTAACTGACAAAAGCAACAACCCAATGTATTTCCTTGGATAGGCATGGAATTGCAGACCTCAAAACATCTCGTTCAGAATTAAGTAAACTGTCACGGTGGGTAAGGAGACATTCGTATGTCTTGCCACCTTTTGGCTTTGATTCGCAAGCTGTTTCCTTTTGGATAACTTTCAGCTGAGTAAAGCTATAGAAATAGCCATATTACCAAACCTATAAACAAATTGACAAATTAACAGATTCAGAAAGTAGATAGCAATGCAGAAAATTATCAGGAAGTACATCAAAGTATCATTAACACCAAAAGGTTCAAGGCTTTTCATTTCAGATTGGAATATTCCACTTGATTCTCTAGAGGAAACCAATAAATATATACAGCGTTCAGCCTGCATGGTATTAAGGGAACCTTTTTTAAACAAACAAAATAAAGGAAGCTTTGCAATCCTCTATTTTTGTCATTGTGTGTCATGATCTAAAAGGATTACTCCACGTGAGCTTCCTGCTTGCCACATGAATTAAGTGACGTTGCTAATTATATGAGCATTTCATGCACGTAACTTGCTAACGTTGAGTTCTTTAAAGAAATGAAGTTCCAAACATTTTCTAATTTATTAAAGAAAAACAATATTGAACCGATTATAAAAATAAAAAATAAAAAAAGGAAAAATTTGACAATTTCATTGTATCGTAACACAACTAGAAATAATCACCAATGAAAGAAGTTGCACAAACGGAATTGTTTAAAAAAAATGTCAATTTCTTACACTGTTGACTGCAGGTTTGCAGAATTACCATATTAACTAGAACAGATGGCGCAATGGGCTAAGTGTTCGGCTGGCAACCGGAAGGTAGCCGGTTCGAATCCCGCTTGGAGTGCATACTGTCGTTGTGTCCTTGGGCAAGACACTTCACCCACCTTTGCCTGCGTGTGAATGCGTGTGAGTGATTGGTGGTGGTCGGAGGGGCCGTAGGCGCAGATTAGCAGCCACGCTTCCGTCAGTCTGCCCCAGGGCAGCTGTGGCTACAGAAGTAGCTCACCACCACCGAGTGTGACTGAGGAGTGAATGAATAATGCGATGTAAAGCGCCTTGGGTATTAGAAAGGCGCTATATAAATCCAATCCATTATTATTATTAACTGTGCAGTAAGATAATGCATGTAGTAAGATAATGCATGCATTTATCAGCACTCACCATGGCGGTGGGTTACATCTGACAGCAATTTCTAGAGTGTGCTCCTGCAACTAAAAGCAGACATCAAGAATATACTGTCAGTTTTCCCTGCTCTTCCGCAACACCCTCCATTGTGTATTCATAAAACATTTAACTGATGTGAATTCAGTCCCTGGAAATTCTAGCATAAACTAAAGACTACGTTAGAAATGCATTAAGCCACCACCATTGATTGTTCTCCTAGCTTATCAAATTGATATTTAGTCACTATGATTGATGGCCAAATCCCTGGTTCCAGATAATGGATGCTATATGTATATATGCATGGAAATGTAGCTCAAGAGGTTGAGCTTGAAAGATTAGCCACAGTCAGTCCTGCAGTCTGAATGGCAATGGAATGTTTGTTGGGAGCACAGCACGTGTTTGCAAAGGGATCAGGCTGGCCATGGAGACTGTGGGAGAAGCACAGTCAAGTCAAGTCAAGAGAGTGTATTGTCATGTGTCCCAGATACGACAATGAAATTCTTGCTTGTTGCAGCACAACAGAGTATTGTAAGCATAAATACAGAACAGTTCAGTGTGTCTATATAGCATAGAACATATATATACACACATAAATAGACAGATAAAGTGCAATAGGCTGTTATAGTTCAGAGTTTTTTTGATGGCGAGTTTAATAGCCTGATGGCTGTGGGGAAGCAGCTGTTCCTGAACCTGGATGTACCAGATTTCAGGCTCCTGTACCTTCTACCTGATGGCAGCAGAGAGATGAGTGTGTGTCCAGCATGATGTGGGTCCTTGATGATGTTGGCAGCCTTTTTGAGGCAGGGACTGCGATAGATCCCTTCGATGGTGGGGAGGTCAGAGCCGATGATGGACTGGGCAGTGGTCACAACTTTCTGCATTCTTTTCCGCTCCTGGACGCTCAAGTTGCCGAATCAAGCCACGATGCAACCAATCAGTATGCTCTCTACTGTGCACCTGTAGAGGTTCGAGAGAGTCCTATTTGACATACCGACTCTCTGTAATCTTCTCAGGAAGTAGAGGCGCTGTTGTGCTTTCTTTTTAATTGCATCAGCGTGCTGGGACCAGGAAAGATCTTCGGAAATATGCACGCCCAGGAATTTGAAGTTGTTGACCCAATGGGATTGTGGGTCCCTATCCTACCCCTTCCAAATCCACAATCAGTTCCTTGGTTTTGCTGGTGTTGAGAAGCAGGTTATTGTGCTGGCACCATTTGGTCAATCGGTCGATCTCACCTCTATACTCTGACTCCTCACCATCAGTGATTCGTCCCACAACAGTGGTGTCGTCGGCGAACTTGATGATGGAGTTCGCACTATGTCCAGCTACACAGTCATGAGTATAGAGTGAGTACAGCAGGGGGCTAAGCACGCAGCCTTGAGGTGCTCCCATGCTGATTGTTATCGAGGATGACACATTTCCACCAATACGGACAGACTGTGGTCTGTGGATGAGGAAGTCGAGAATCAAATTGCAGAGGGATGCGCAGAGACCAGGGCCGGATTTAGATGAGAGGCCCTAGGCTTTTCCACTTCTGTGGCCCCTCCCAATCCCCCACTCCCACGACGAGAGGAAGATGGAAGAGTCCACCAGATTGACACCGATGTGCAGCTGAGCGTCACCAATGAGATAAGGGCTGGAAAGCTGCGCTTTTTATTTATTGCCAGTGCTAGTGTCGTTATCAGTTTAAAACACTATTATTCTGAAATGGAGGGCAAGGAAAATTACTGGTGTTGTTTAGAGACTACAGTGCGTTGTGACAGCATATGTAAGAAAGGCCTATGACAGTGTCAAAAATATTATACACAAGGTCCATACAAAGCTTTTCAAAAAGGGGGGTGGCATGGTAGGATTACAAAAATGTTATGTGAAATAAATGCTCGCAGCGCATATCACAAGCGCGAAGCTCAAAGTCCCTTGCGGCCGGGTCCAGGGCCCTTTAGCGGGCCCTGGAAGCTCTTGAGTTTTAGATGCTCTCTAGTGCATTCTGAGCCTTATTTTGGAGCATTTTTGCAACAAATTTATGACCAATATTTCAGATATAATTTTGTCAAGAGGAATGAGTGGTTGGAATGGGATGATTGGCATCATTGTCATATACATTTTTAAAAATCAAGAAGTCAAGTCAAGTCAAGTGAGTTTATTGTCATGTGTCCCTGATAGGACAATGAAATTCTTGCTTTGCTTCAGCACAACAGAACATAGTAGGCATTGACTACAAGGCATTCTATAAATATATACACACATGAATCAATATACTGATAAAGTGCAAATAACAGTATTGGCTAATAAAGTTCAGTGTTATGTCCGAGCCAGGTTTAATAGCCTGATGGCTGTGGGGAAGTAGCTGTTCCTGAACCTGGTCATTGCAGTCTTCAGGCTCCTGTACCTTCTACCTGAAGGTAGTAGGGAGATGAGTGTGTGGCCAGGATGGTGTGGGTCCTTGATGATACTGCCAGCCTTTTTGAGGCAGCGACTGTGATAGATCCCCTCGATGGAAGGGAGGTCAGAGCCGATGATGGACTGGGCAGTGTTTACTACTTTTTGTAGTCGTTTCCTCTCCAGGGCGCTCAAGTTGCCGAACCAAGCCACGATGCAACCCATCAGCATGCTCTCTACTGTGCACCTGTAGAAGTTAGAGAGAGTCCTCCTTGACAAACCGACTCTCTGTAATCTTCTCAGGAAGTAGAGGCGCTGATGTGCTTTCTTAATAATGGCATCAGTGTTCTCGGACCAGGAAAGATCTTCAGAGATGTGCACGCCCAGGAATTTGAAGCTCTTGACCCTTTCAACCATCGACCCGTTGATATAAACGGGACTGTGGGTCCCCATCCTACTACTTCCAAAGTCCACAATCAGTTCCTTGGTTTTGCTGGTGTTGAGGGCCAGGTTATTGTGCTGGCACCATATGGACAGTTGCTCGATCTCTCTTCTATACTCTGACTCATCCCCATCAGTGATACGTCCCACAACAGTGGTGTCTTCAGCGAACTTGATGATGGAGTTCGCACTATGTCCGGCTACGCAGTCATGAGTATAGAGTGAGTACAGCAGGGGGCTGAGCATGCAGCCTTGAGGTGCTCCCGTGCTAATTGTTATCGAGTCTGACACATTTTCACCAATACGAACAGACTGTGGCCTGAGAGTGAGGAAGTCAAGGATCCAATTGCAGAGGGATGTGCAGAGACCCAGTTCTGCGAGTTTGGTAACCAGCTTGGAGGGGATGATTGTGTTAAATGCCGAGCTGTAATCGATGAATAACAGCCTGACATATGAGTTTTTGTTGTCCAAGTGGTCCAGAGTGGAGTGGAGGGCCAGTGAGATCGCATCCACCGTTGATCTGTTGTGGCGGTAAGCGAACTGCAGTGGGTCCATGTTTTTTCGAGGTAGGAGTTGATCTGTGTCATGATCAACCTCGCAAAGCACTTCATCACCACAGGCGTTAGTGCCACAGGTCGATAGTCATTGAAGCACGTCACCTTACTCTTCTTGGGCACTGGTATAATTGATGCCCTTTTGAAGCAGGTGGGAACCTCAGACCTCAGAAGTGAGAGGTTGAAAATGTCCGTAAAAACTCCAGCCAGTTGGTCCGCACAGGTTTTTAGAACACGACCAGGTATACCATCAGGTCCAGGCGCTTTTCGAGGGTTCACCCCTCTGAAGGATTTCCTGACGTCAGCCTCTGTGACTGAGACTGAAATACCATCACAGCGAATGGGGGCTCGGCAAGGCACATCAGTGTTCTCCCTATCAAAGCGTGCGTAAAATGCATTGAGCTCATCAGGGAATGATGTTTTGCCAACATTCGAGCTGCCTCCTGATTTCGCCTTGTAAGAGGTGATTGCATTCAGGCCCTGCCACAGCCGCCGAACATCTGTCTCTTGAAGCTGTCCTTGTTTTAATAATCAAATCGTACTGTAAAATGTTATATAAAATGTTATAAAAGAGCATGTAAACACTGCAAATAAAATACTGTAAGTTTTTGCAGTAAATAAAACCTTGTTTTAAAACATGTTTTGTGTGTTGATTTGATTGCCTGTTACTGTTCGACTGTGTTAGTGTGTGCACATTAAAAATATGATGCAAAATGAAAGTTGCAAACTGTGGAATACATATTTTTCAGTATTGTTATCAAAGAAAAGAAAGCAGTTTGATATTATTCATATGGAGGAGAAAATATAATTGCTCTAAAACCTACCTTAATTTTGCAATGTCACTAATGATAATCCCCCTTTCCCTCTCTACCCTCCTCCTTCCCCCTCCACCTCTCTCTCCCTCCCCATCTCTCTCTCCCCCTCCCCCCTTCCCCTCTCTCCCCCTTTCTCTCTCTCCCTCCCTCTGTCTCAACCCCACTTTCCCTCTCTCACATCCCCCCTCTCTCTCCCTCCCTCCCTCCCCCTCTCTCTCCCTCCCACGCAGCGAGGCTCCGAGTCCGCGCCGCAGACCCCCCCCCGGCCCGGAGAAACGGGCACTCCCGCAACGCAATATTCCACTACTTACCTGGAGTACCTCCAGACTCCCCTCCACACTTGACGCATCCCAGTTTGCTTACGTGCCAAACCGCTCCACACAGGACGCCATATCCTCCGTACTCCACCTGAGGCTGGAACATCTAGAGGAGAAGAACACATATGTGCGAATGCTGTTCGTGGACTTTAGTTCAGCATTCAATACACTCATCCCTTAGCACTTGGTAAGCAAATTGGATTCATTGGGCCTCAGCACCCCCTTATGTAACTGGCTACTGGACTTCCTCACTGACAGATCCCACTCAATGCGGGTTGGAAAGAACACCTCCAACATCATCTCTCTGAGCACCGGTTCCCCTCAGGGCTGCTTCCTGAGTCCACTGCTGTTTACCCTGATGACCCACGACTGTTGTGCCAGGTTTAGTACAAACCACATCATGAAGTACGCAGATGACACAACAGTGGTGGGCCTTATCCGGGACGACAATGAACTGGCTTACAGGGAGGAGGTGAACAATCTGATCCTGAATGTTGACAAAACAAAGGAGGTCATCGTTGACTTCAGGAGAAACCGGCACAGTCATACACCACTACACATTAATGACATTGATGTGGAGTTGGTCAGTAGCACTAAGTTCCTGGGGGTGCAGATCACGAACAGTCTGACCTGGTCACGAAACATCACATCACTGGTTAAGAGAGCGCAGCAGCGTTTGCACTTTCTGCGCCGGATGAGAAGAGCTCACCTCCCCCATCCCGTCCTCACCACTTTCTACAGGGGCACCATAGAGAGCATTTTGACCAGCTGCATCTCTGTCTGGTTTGGGGACTGCAAAGCTTCCGACTGGAAATCCGTGCAGAGAGCGGTGAGGACGGCTGAAAAAATCATCGGGACTTCTCTTCCTTCAATCCGGGACATTGCGTGCAAACATTGCTTGTCCAAGGCCAACAGCATTATAAAAGACCCCACACATCTCCATCACGGACTGTTCACTCTGCTGCCCTCGGGCAAAAGGTATCGCAGTATAAGGAGCAGAACGGCCAGGTTTTTCAACAGCTTCATCCCCCGAGCCATCAGACTCTTGAATTCCATATAATGTGCCACCACTATTATCTATTTTATCGTTTTATCTACTTTATCTTTTTATCTATTTTATCTTTTTGTTATTTTATGTTGCACGGTGAGCCAGATGCAACGAAATTTCATTCAGATTTGCATTTGTTGATGTATTTTTGAATGACAATAAAGTCTTTGATTGATTGATTGATTGATTGATAGACACCAAGCATCTTTGGTAGACACGAGGCATCGAGGTGTTTATGTGGAGTGCAAATGGAGATCTGAACTTGCCTGGGCCTACTGTGCACGCGCGGAGAGACAGCGTCATTTTGCGTCGCTACTGCGTCACCGGCTTCCCCCAACTGCGCAGGCGCGGATGGTCGCAATTATTTCCCCCCAAACCTTCCAACGGGCCGGAACCAGAATTTCGGGTAATTTCCGTCAAAGTAGAAACGCTGATAGCGCTCCAATTTTTTTTTTCTCTGGATTTTTTTTACTCTGGGGAAAAGAACACTTTGGCCGGAGGTCCCATGGATTTTGAGGCCCTAGGCTTCAGCCTATGAAGCCTATAGGTAAATCTGGCCCTGCCGAGGCACCCCTACATCTCGAGGCCCTAAGCTTAAGCTTGTGAAGCTTATATGTAAATCCGGTCCTGGCAGAGACCCAGATCTGAGAGCTTGGTAACCAGCTTGGAGGGGATGATGGTGTTAAACGCCGAGCTGTAGTCCAAGTTTAAGTTCAAGTTTACATTTATTGTCACATGCATCAATTGGTACAGTGAAATTTGGGTCACCATACAGCCATATGAATAAAAAATGAATCAATTAATAACAGCCTGACATATGAGTTTCTGTTGTCCAAGTGGTCCAGAGCGGAGTGGAGAGCCAGTGAGATTGCATCCACCGTTGATCTGTTGTGGCGGTAAGCGAACTGCAGTGGGTTGAGGTTCTTGTCGTGGTAGGAGTTGATAAGTGCCATAATTAACCTCTCAAAGCACTTCATCACCACAGACGTTAGTGCCACTGGTCGATAGTCATTGAGGCACGTCACCTTGCTTTTCTTGGGCACCGGTATTATTGATGCCCTTTTAAAGCAGGTGGGAACCTCAGACCTCAGAAGTGAGAGGTTGAAAATGTCCGTAAAAACTCCAGCCAGTTGGTCCGCCCAGGTTTTTAGAACACGGCCGGGTATACCATCAGGTCCAGGCGCTTTCCGAGGGTTCACCTCCCTGAAGGATCTTCTAACTTCGGCCTCTGTGACTCTGTCTGAAATACCATCACGGCGAATGGGGGCTCGGCACATCAGTGTTCTTGCTATCAAAGCGTGTGTAAAACGCATTGAGCTCGTCAGGGAGTGATGCTTCGCTGACAATTGAGCTGCCTCCTGATTTCTGCCTCATTGAGGAGGGAGGCTACTCGAATTGTTGAGTTGGGAGAAGAATGATGACCAACAATGAGGAAGGTGAGGCAGACTACAATGAGTGTCGGGAACCAGAAGTGGAAGCACAACTGGAGAAACATTGTAGGCATGGATGGGGGATGTGCAGGAGTTGGGGACATGTGGTAATCAGTGTAGTAGGATGACAGTCAATGCTGGGGGAATAACTATTCAACAAATTTCTCATCTGACTGCATCTGACACCGGGACAATTCTGTGAGAGTTAGACAATGTTTTGGGAGTGTTCTATGAAGTACATATCAGGAAATGTAGTCCAAATTCTCCTACAGTGGTCCAGAAGGGTTGATTATGATTAGATTTGGCTGGTTAAATGTTACACTTTCTGTGATATGACCCAGAAACGGTCCCAAATGTGACTTACCCTGGATTAAATTTATTTTCAGTTCCATAGTGCTGAAAAAGCTGAGCACAATGCAAATTATTTTGTAGGCCGAAGTATTTACACACATTTTTCATAACAAATATCTCTGAAAATATTGCAGACGTTTTGTGAAATCTTAATTGTGTACCGTTATTAGAGCAGCTTAACAACTCTGGCATGAACAAGGCATGATATTTCCTTTAAAATTCCCTCTGATAAATGTTTCAAAATTTGTACTTATCGGTGTTCTCCAGAGATGCTGCCTGACCCGATGAGTTACTCCAGCACTTGGTGTCTTTTTTATGAACCACCATTTGTATTTCCTTGTGTCTGCCTTTTTATTTCATATAAAAATTTGTTATATTGAATCGAGGTTGATTCATGCCACTGTCAGGAGATTTATAATTCTATAAAATACTCAGATAATTAAAATATTAAAAATCATTAAAAAAAAAAAAAAAGTAAATAAAATGTGTTAACTAATTAACAAAAAAATAAAATAAACATGTAAAGTATAAATAATTGTGTTTGCCGGATTGGGAATCCCCATTCAAATCAAAGGGGAATCTGATCCTACATGAGACTAGTGTAAAATCTCAGGTGAAGATTCCTGGGCACAACGGTGGGGAATCCTAGCATGACTGATTTCTGCAGCCTGGCTCCATTTGCAGCCCAACAACTGAGGGGAGCGAATTGTGCTCCTACCACTAGGCCTGTCCTGGATCTGGCACCAGGTCATATGAGTTTTGGAGTAGTTACCTGCTAGTGATTAAATGGCTGGTAGACACAAAAAGCTGGAATAACTCAGCGGGTCAGACAGCATCTCTGGAGAAAAGGAATAGGTGACTTTTCGGATCGAGACCCTTCTTCAGACTCTATCTTCGGTTTAAACTAGCATCTGCAGTTCCTTCCTACACATAGTAACTAAATGGCAGCATATTCTCTCTGAATCCCTGGCCACAACCAGCTCAATTCCGTCTTTAATGTTTTGGCCATTTCCTTAAGCTCATGAATCTGCTTCAAGCTTCATTTTCAATTTAACAATATGTTAAAAAAGTTGTCCAGATATGTGCTTCTAAGTTTGTAGTTATTTGACTAGTTATTAAGTCTGCTTAAGTAGTAAATGCCTACTATGTTCTGTGTGCTGAAGCAAAGCAAGAATTTCATTGTCCTATCAGGGATACATGACAATAAACTCACTTGACTTGACTTCTTGATTTTTAAAAATGTATATGACAATGATGCCAATCATCCCATTCCAACCACTCATTCCTCTTGACAACCAAAATTATATCTGAAATATTGGTCATAAATTTGTTGCAAAAATGCTCCAAAATAAGGCTCAGAATGCACCAGAGAGCATCTAAAACTCAAGAGCTTCCAGGGCCCGCTAAAGGACCCGGCCGCAAGGGACTTTGAGCTTCGCGCTTATGATATGCGCTGCGAGCATTTATTTCACATAACATTTTTGTAATCCTACCATGCCACCCCCCTTTTTGAAAAGCTTCGTATGGACCTTGTGTATAATATTTTTGACACTGTCATAGGCCTTTCTTACATATGCTGTCACAACGCACTGTAGTCTCTAAACAACACCAGTAATTTTCCTTGCCCTCCATTTCAGAATAATAGTGTTTTAAACTGATAACTCGACACTAGCACTCTGTGAAGAAAGGTCACAGTTTAAGGCAGCACCGTCATTGTACAATGAAGAGGTAAACCCCTCTGGCTGTGTACTTGAGGAATGTAGGTAAAAGAACATTGATGTCACAGTAATGTAAAGGGAACGATATGGCATGTTGAGAAGGGTGACATGAATGTACTGCATTATTTATTTGTAAATTTTATAAATAATGTAATATTCTTGCAGAAGTTTTGCAAAAATAATGGAAGAGAAAGAAGCCGGTTTGTATTCCAGGAATAGATGACATGGAAGCAGAAGGCACAGCATTTGTGGATTGATTACAATTATGAAGTGATAATAAACTCAAGGAAATATCCAGCATCACTAATTGAAAATCAAAATCAAAATCAAATGCAGTTGTAGGAACTCGAGTAAAACCAGAAAATGCTGAAAATATTTAGCAGATCAGGTAGCATTCTTTGGAGACAACAGTAGCGTTAATGTTCAGGAGGGTTATTGACCCGAAACATTGATTTTACTTCGGAGTCACGTGAGTGACTACGTGAAGAAGACCCGTCAGGGCGCATGCGCGCCATTACGTCGGTCGCATTGGCGCAGACAGGCTGGGAGGAACAGAGTCCTCCAGCGGTAAGTTTGAAAAATCCTGCAGGTAAGTTTAAACTTACCTTTCACGTTGTCCGTTGCAGGAATCTCTTCTCGCAGGTTCCTGCTGGATATCGAATTCAGCATAACCCGATGGACCGCGGGGAAATTGTTGACCGCGGGGATGCCGGCTTCGGACCGCGGGAGTGCGGTAGCAGGCGGCCGGTGGGTTTTGCTGGTTGAGTCACGGACAGAACGGTCCGCGACTCCCGAGGTTTAATTCGGGCCGCGGGGTTTTGTCGACCGCGGGTTATGCAAGCTACGGTCACTGCAGGTGGCTGTTGGGCTTGTTATTTCGAGTCGCTGACAGGCAGGTCAGCGACTCCCGAGATGTGTTTTAAATATGGGCCGCGGGGTTTCTCTAGACCGCGGGGATACTGGCTACGGTCCGCGGTAAAGTGAGGAGCCGGTGGCCGTCGGACTTCTTGTTAGAGTCGCTGACAGTAAGGTCAGCGACTCCCGAGGGTTTACTACATGACTCATTGAGGCAGGGACCCCGACTTTGGCAGCCCATATGAGTCTAAACTATGTGGAGCCTGGCCAGGAGGGTCCTCACACGTATATTATCCTGATATGGTGAGCCATATCAGGGCAGGTCATCAGGGGATTGCGGCAGCACCTGTGTTTTCAGGGCTGCTTACCAATTCCCTCAGTGGAGAGGAGTACAAGGGGTCAGTGTGTGGCTGACCCCAACCCCAACTCAGGAAGTGAGATTAATGGTTTATCACCCTTATGTGCCTATGGCAGTAGCATCTTCTGCTAATTCTGTGGAGGTTTCAGGTCTAGGTCCAAGCTGGCCTTCAAGGAGAATTTACTATTCACGCATCCCAGCAGTGCTGCCCTCCAAATTAAGGACAAACCCAATTTTGGGAAGCGTTCAAAAGGGTAGACATTATAGTTACCACTTGGTCACATTGTGACTATCATACCGAGGCAGATGATTATCATTTACTCAATTAAGGAAATGGGAAGCCTTGTTGAGCTATATTATCAGTCACCTGAGGGAGTTACACCAGGTGGCGTCATATTAATTCTGCTCATTAAAGGGACTGTGCATGTTTTCTTCCCCAAGACGCCGGATTATTCATATTAAAAGTAAATAAATCCCAGGTTTAACTGGGATGGGAGTCTTCATTCACATAAATGTCTTTGCCTATGACAAATAACTGTTAAGTTTTGTTCCAGTATTGCCCACTATGTCTGATGTACGGGGGCCAGAGGCGTTCCAATTCTTCCCTATAGACGGCGTTGCCATTGGGAATGAGCACGATTTGGAGTCGCTAACACGTGCAGCCTGTTTGGGGAAGGAGGATACCAACAGGGCATCGATTTGCATGGCTAGTCCTGGCAGCTGCTGTAGGCAGCGACCTGATAACTCCAACTCAGAGTGAGTGCCAAGCCTGGGGTATCAATGTCAGACAACATTGCGTCTCGTTGCAATCCAACAACGCTCCATCTTAAGGCATGTCAGGCAGCAACACCTAGTAAAGGGTTGCAAAATTCTTCCCACTCAAGGGTCGGAGTGGTCGAGAGAGTGCTATAGGAGGATGCACATGTGCCTGAAGCAACACCTGTTTGCAGGGTTGCCATTCCTCCCACTTGGTGCACCACAGTGGTCAAGATAGTGCTAAAATACATGCACACATCTCTGAGGCGACACCTAGTAAAGGGTTGCCAACATTTCTCCCACTCAAATGGCGGAGTGGTCGAGAGAGTGCTACAGGAGTATGCACATGGGCCTGAAGCAACACCTGTTAGCAGGGTTGCCATTACTCCCACTCGGTTCTCCGTAGTGGTCGAGATGGTGCTAAAATACATGCACACAGGCCTGGGGCAGCTCCTGTTGCAGGTTGCATAAGTCCTCCCACGTGGATGTATAGCGGATGAAGATGGAGCCACACACATATATGATAAGATTGTGGGGCATGGTGTCAAACAACATGCTTGGTACAGAGGCATGTACAAGCAAATGGAGGAGATGGATGGTGATACCTGCTTCAGCTTCGATTAGTCCCACTCTAAAAGAGTTTCTAAGGTCAGTATGGATTAACTCCAGACAGGAATCCAAACATGTCTATGTGCCGGGATCCCATGCTGAATGGATAAGGCACGAAGATCGCATGACGGAAAGCAGTGGGCGTTGCCTCTAAAATTGCTGCTCAGTCGCTGATTGCTGATCCATCTAGAGAAATCCAAATTAACACCTGACTATTTGGGTCACAATTGATTCAATTAAGTTACTCTGCCCAGGGAAAAAAGGATAGAGCTAATTGACAGCTGTATCAAGCTAATTGAGGCATTAAGGATACATTCGGGTCATTATAATAGACCTATGCAGTTATCAGTAAAGGCTATTTCTGATTTGCAATGGTGGATTCACCATGTGTCCAGGAGTTATAGCAAGGTAATGCTTGAACAGCCTTCCATAATTTTGCAGATGAATGTCAGTGCACTCGGGTGGGGTGTCACGGATACGAGTTTCAGCTGTGGAGGCAGATGGACTGAGCAAGAGGCATCGCTTCCGCAGACATGGGCAATTAACTATTAAGATAAGGCTTATTGCTTTAACAAATGTAATCTGCATGTTCAGTTTCAGATTGACAATACTACGCAAGTGGCATATATATTAATCACATCGGTGGAATCAAGTCGGTATTTTGTGACAGATTGGCTAATCAAATTTGGGCCTGGTGCATTGAAAAATATATTTCAGCTATTTATCTACCAGGTAGATTCTACATAGTAGCAGACGCCAAGTCACGAAAGTTCCATGACAACATAGATTGGAAGTTGAACCAGGAGGTGTTCAATAATATAGTACGTGTATATGAATGCCAGATATCGATTTGTTTTGCATCAAGGTTCAACCATCAGCAGCCTAAATAGGTTTCATGGGAACCAGACCAGGTGGCAGTTGCAATTGATACTTTGACGTTACATTGGGGTGGTATTTTTAATATATTTTCCTACCATTTTGCCTAATAGGTCGGAGTCTGCAAGAAATCAAGCAAGATGCCGCTTTGGGGGTGCCTGTAATACCTAATTGGCCGAATCAAGCATGGTTCCCTTTGATGTTACAGTTAGGGATCCAACCTCTTTTTGGTGGTTCCCAAGCATAGAAATTGACTGGAGCATCCGCTAACAAGGGAAAGTCATCTGTTATGTGATTGTATTGACTTGTTAATTTGCAGGTTTTAAGAAGGCCATACCTGGAGCAAGGACTGGCTGGGTGAACGGTGGACATGCTCACTGTAGCCTGGAGAAAGAGTAGTGAAAAGGGGTATATTACTTATGTAAAAAATGGGAGCAATATTGTGTACAAAATAATATTGACTATAGTACTGCAGGTATTGTGGATATTTTAGAGTTCCTGTTGACACTCTATGATGATGAGGGGCTCAGTTATAGCACCATTAATACAGCTGTAAGTGCTTTGTCATCGTATGGTTTTGATGGGGTCAGGAAAGATCCTATTGAGTTTCATCATATCATAGCTGGATTGATGAAAGGAATTTCAACTCTAAACCTCCTTAAACCCAGGTATGTGGCAATCTGGGATGTAAGTGAGGTCCTCAAGATGCTTCGACAGTAGGTTCCTGTCATGTCTCTGAATTTGCCAAACTAATCATGAAAGTGGTTATGCTCTTGGCATTGGTTCAGCATAGCAAGTGCAGATTTTGCAAAAACTTCTGCTCGACAGGATGGAAGTTGCTGAAGAGAATGTTATGTTATATAATTGCGTCCTGCTTAAGCAGAGCAGGCCAGGTGTCACAGGTTTGTTAATATTGTGCTTCAGCATAACCTACTGATCCATGTTTATGTGTAATGGCACATTTATTTTCATTATATTGAAGCTATAAAGACCTTAAGAAATGTGGAAACAGCATTGTTTATCAGTTACATGAAGCCACACAGGAGAGTGTCAGTGCAGACTATCTCAAGGAGGTTTAAAGCAAATGTTGATTAAGGCAGGTATTAACACTGAAATGTATATATCCTTTTTCCACTAGTGCAGCAGCTACGTCGTCGGCTAGGGCGATGGATGTTCACAGCGGCCATATTTTTATAGATGCCGGGTGGTCAAATTAATTAGTTTAAATTTTTTTTTACCATCGGCCGATCGCCAATCGGAGAGAGGCTGTTTGCAAATTCAGTATTAAGTCCTGTTTAGTTTCCCCTGGGATAGAGGGGTTACTGTTTGTTTTGATTATTCAAATCAATTGTTACTGCATGATATTCACATTTCATGTTTAACGCATTATTGATTGTTTCTCATCGAAAGTCAATCAATGCAGTGAGGCCGGGATTTGGATCTGCGGCATAAAATCGCAGAGCTTTGAACCCTTCACGTAGTCACTCACGTGACTCCGAAGTAAAATAGTAAGATTAAACGAGAACTTACCAGTTTGAAGTTTGATCTTTATTTCATGAGGAGTTACGTTGGTGATTACGTGCCCGCCATGCCCAACCCTCTCATAAAAAAGGTCATATGGTAGTTCTCATGTTGCTCATCTTAATATGTTACTTCAAATATTGTGTTATCTGTGATTTCATACCGCTGCTTTGAAGATTGACGCGCATGCGCCCTGACGGGTCTTCTTCACGTAATCACCAACGTAACTCCTCATAAAATAAAGATCATACTTCAAACTGGTAAGTTCTCGTTTAATCTTACTATTATGTTTCTCTCTCCACAGATGCTGCCACACTGCTGAACAATATTTTCTGTTTTTATTACTGGATGTTACAGGTCTGTCATCATTCTCTCCCAGGCCTTTACATAGGGTGAATGCTTGATCTTTTACTCTGGGTAGGAGAATCAAGAAGCAGAGGTCGTAGGTGTAAGATGAGAGGGACACAGTTTAATAGAACCTGAGGGCAACTTTTTCAGGGGAGGTAGTTGAGGTAGATGCTATAACAGCATTTAAAAACACTTGGACAGCTATGTGAATAGGAAATGTTTAGAGGGATATGAGCCAAACAAGGGGGAAATGTAACTAGCTTAGATGAGTTGCGCTGAAAGGCCTCTTTGCATGCTGTGTGACTCTATGCCTTCTTATGAATCTACTGTCCAAATTGCCATTCCTTGTGAATGACACAAGAAATTAATGCCCTTTTTGTAACAATACAGGAAGAATATAAAACATCAAAGCATCTTTACGGAACTATAATCAAATTGTTATAAAAAAACATAGAAATGTTAGGTTGGAGGAAAATAAAAAGGAAGAGAACGGCAATGCTTAGGGAATATATAGTCCAATTGAATTTTTTTAATCTGGTAGTCTCAGTGAATAATGGTTAACATATTCACTTCAGATCCAACTATTTTTATTCAACAATAATCACTTTAATACCAGAGGCATTGTAGGGGGTTAGATGCTGTGACAGAGGACTTTCATTGCCTGCTGCAACTTTTTGGTGATGCTTAATTCAGATTCAATTAATAAAGGATTATTAAAAACAATCAAGAGCTTCACTGTAAAAGTGCACAATAAAGTGCACGAAAGTGCACAATAAATTCTTAGAAGCCACCTCCATGATTTTCTTTCTTGCATGCAAGGCTTGTAAAAGTCATGGGTCAGTCATGCAGCAGGAGGGCTAAGCAGCACATGTGGAACCTGCCTTGATATTTGTTAAAGTGTACTTCTAACTTGTCCCTGGCTGGTTCTTTTCAACATGTGCTCTTCCACTTACTGCTTGCAAAGCCTTGAGGCCTCCTGCTCTGCACTGCCACTCACCCAAACCTACAACCTTCACGTTTTTGATAATGGTAGAGTGTGGAAGATAGAATTTCCAAAACATGAAGTGTGCATGATCCATTTGATGGTGCAGGTTACCTCGGATCTGTTGCCTAGTAGAATTATGCAGCAGCCAGCTTTGCAATAAACAGTGGTTAGCCCATCACACACTACAAATGGGGCCAAAGCATTTCTAGGACCAGAAGCTCAAAGGTTCAAAGGTTATTTATTGGTCACATACACCATAGGTGTAGTGAAATGCTTATTGCCAATGCAGCACATTTCCTCTTGGACTCAAATCTAATCCAATCCCACGGGATGAAGTTCTGCGTAAGTGAAATGAGTTTCAGCATCTCAAACACAATTTCTAGAAGTTGTGGAAATTTGGCATTGCATAATTACCACCAAATTATCAAAGTAATTCACAGTCCACAGAACAGATGGTACTGGCAATGCAAGGCTATCATTCTGGAGCTCAAGGATATGGAATGTGATATCAGGGCAGAATAGAAGAGATGTCAACATGCAAGTAGAATAACTTTCCTGGGATTGTTTGCAGCACCAATTTTCAGTTTGATTGTAACAAAATTTAAAAACGATATATTTAAAAATATTACATATCAAATAGTTTTGTCTACAAAGTGATGCAGTACCATCATCTGCCAAAGGAGTCACCAATACCCTTTCATTAATGGTACTGAATTTGCAATAAATCTCCATTAAGTATTATTTTTAGTGTCATGGAAACAGGCCTTTTTGGCCTGCTAAGACTAAGCCAGCCTGCAACCATCCAATTACACTAATGCTTCATTAATCACATTTTTTATACACTTGACATATTACAGATGGAGTCATGCTGTGGCTTGTAACACAAATAATGCAAGGAGGAGTTAATGAGATACAAATCTGGAGTGTAAGACCTCAAGAAAATTCATTGTTATTGTTTTTGTTTCTCATTCTAAATAATAACAGCCCAACATTTATTATTCATCCCTAATTGTTTTTAAACCAAGAAACGTGGTCATTTCAGTGGCCAGTCAAAAGTCAACCATCTCGCTGTGAATCTAGACTGGGCAAGTTTATCTAATTTCCTATCGAGAAGGACATCAGTGAACCATATAGATTATTATGACAATCTCACATTTTCATGGGTTCATCAGATTTAATTCATAATTGGATTTGAGTTTCTAGATCAATTCTCCAGGCTTCTTGATGCTAATCCAGTAACTGTTCTACTGTATCTGGATGTACACTTTCCATGGCTCCAATATTTCTTTATAATGGAGTGCCTCGAACTGCATACTGTCCTCTAATTGTGGCATAAGCAATGTGCAGATTTAATTACCTGATTTAATATAAACTGCCTGCAACCTTAATGCTTAGAATTCTAGTTGATTCTGTTTATTGCATTTCCTATTTGTGTTTATGCACTATTTAGTGTCTGCTGGCTGAAAATCGTATTGGGTTTATCCGCTGCACATTTCCCATGACAGAAAGGTCAGGAGCATCTGCTTTCTCATAATTATTTTAAATGGATACCTGCTAGATCACTTTTTGCATTGAATTTGTGCCAAAATGTGCCAGGTGTGAAGCACATATGGTTTGAAACAGTCTCTGGAGTGGATCTTGTACTAGTCTGGTTTCAATGTAATATATTAATGGTTATCCTGACTTGCAAGTTTATACTAACAGGTGTGTTGATGTACACCTGCAACTGCTCAATAACTTTGAAACAAATCTTTGAAGCTTGACTGTTCCTTTATGTAATGATATCCATCATCCTTGCATTCAGGTTCTCTGTATCAAGCCTTTTATTATTTTCATGTCAAGTGTCTTTTATTCTTAAAGACAGTTGCTGTGTGTAGAATGTCATGTGATCTGATTATTTTTGTTGAGGCATTGGAGCTTGATTCTGCTGGAACAGTACATATTGTAGGACGTCCCATTTGTGGGCCTATAGCTAGGCGTTTAGGGTTTTTTTGCTCACTGTTGTCAGAAGGCATGGTTACAATGAGTGAAACAGGATATCTAGGAACCTGTGGACAACAGTATCAACAGCGAATATATTTAATCACTGAAATTCACGGATTAAGAAATAAATAGTGGAAGTATTCAGGAGGAAAAATTAAAGTTGCTGAATTAAAGAAAACTTTAGTTAATTTGAATTGGGCAGTACTGTGGCGCAGCAGTAGAGTATCTGACCTCTAGAGACAAGAGACCCAGGTTCGATCCAGATTACAGGTGCTGTCTGTATGGAGTTTGTACATTCTCCCTGTGACCGCATGAATTTTCACCGGGTGCTCTGGTTTCCTCCCACACTTCCAAAACGTAGGTTTGTAGGTTAATTGGCTTCGGTAAAATTGTCCCTAGTGTGTAGGATAGTTTTTGTGTACGACGTGATCAAAGGTCGGCGCAGGCTCAGTGGGCCCAATGGCCTGTTTCCCTGCTGCATTTTTAAAGTTATCACATAGTTAAGGCAAAATAGTACACACCAGACAGCTTTTTGAGGCACAGGATGTCCTTTTCTCATATATAGTTGGCCAATTTTCATATTAATTCATAATAATAACATCGTGCAATTCAGATGTCTTTTTTCAGCAAAGTGTGCCCCATATTTTTTCTTGCCTCCTTTTGTGCAATTGAACATGCTATGTAATAGAAATCCAATGTGAATCCAATAACCCATCCATCCATCCTGGAAAACTTTGCTCGCCACTGCTGCACCTGTTGCTTCCTAATTAATTCCAGGGGTTATTCCTCTTATCAGTGCTAAAAAGGGCACTGAAAATATATTGCTTACTATGTGAAGATCTGATGTTAAGCTTAAATTTACTTTCATTAATTTGAACTTTTGCTCCTGCTCAATTTTTTTAAATCAGACCAGAGTAACCATTTCCTGACTAGTTATTATCTAATAAGTCCATTGTAAACTACCTCTCAGACATCTGCTGAAAACTTAACTCTCCATTCATCTCTCACATTCCTGTCTATGAGGATCAAAATCTGCCTCCTGGGTTCTGTCTCCAACATTTCTGTGTTTATTTCCTCTTTTGGTGATTAGAACTGGAACACAGTATTACAAGGTAGACACAAAATGCTGGAGTAACTCAGCGGGTCAGGTAGCATCTGCTTGACCCGCTGAGTTACTGAAACATTTTGTGTCTACCTTCGATTTAAACCAGCATCTACAGTTCTTTCCTACACACAGTATCACAAAATTGGTCTGACTAGAGTACGGTATTGTTAAACCAGAAATTCATCTAATGTACAGTATTTTCTGTTTTTTTCACCATACATTTCAGAATTTTTCTGCACTTCATTGTACGGACATTTTTTGATATTTGAGTCTACTGACAATTCTGGGTTCCTTCTTGGTATTTCATTACTTTGTTGAGGAGTTTCCCATTTATCCGAGTGAAGAAATAAAATTGCATTATTTGGCAAATCAAATATTTTGTTAGCTCATCTGTGATTTGCAATTTGACTTTTCCAAATCCACCTATTTGCTACCATTCATTGCTTTAGAATGGAATGAGCAGCAGTAAATGAGAAATCGTGGTGGTTTCAGCAGAAGGTATCTTAAATCCCCTCCACCATATATGTGATTTATCCCAATTTCATTTGTTTTCAACCCTTAACTCAATTCCTTACTCATTCCCCTGATTTCCCCTGAATTCCATTATTTAATCTTTGCAGTGATTCCTTAATTTACAGAAATTGAGTTTATTAATTTTTGTTATGTCCTCACTTATTTTTTAGGGTACATATCACTAACTTACAAATATATTTCGCTATCCCAAATAACACAGCAATCTTCATGCATTGGAACACACTGTGCCAAAGGATTTTCACTCTAAGATTTTTTCCAAGAACTGAACTCTTTAATAAGTCGGGAATCCCTGTAATATTTTACTTGGAACCCTACCAAATGCCTTTTCGCATATTGATCATTGTATATACTTATATAATTTGGATTTGTCTTCATTAGTTGACCCCTTTACTATATTTTTCTTAATACATTTATTATTATTTTGATAACTTGATTTCCCTACAGAATTATGATTTTTTTATTTTTTATTTTATATAGCGCTTTTCAGGACTCAAAGTCGCTTTACAATTGAGAGTCAGGAATAAACAAAACAAAATAGAGCAGTAAGACAGAGGGGAGGGGAACATGGGACTAAGGGTATGCAGATGTGAAGAGATGGGTCTTGAGGCGGGACTGGAAGATGGTGAGGGACTCAGAATTTCGGACCGGTTGTGGGAGGGAATTCCAGAGCCTGGGAGCTGCCCTGGAGAAGGCTCTGCCTCCAAAAGTGCAGAGGTTTGAATTCGGAGTGGAGAGGAGACCAGCTGATGTGGATCTGAGGGACCGTGAGGGTTGGTAGGGGGAGAGGAGGTCAATGAGATAAGGGGGGGCCAGGTTGTTGAGGGCTTTGTAGGTGAGGACCAGGATTTTGTAGGTGATCCGGTGGGAAATGGGAAGCCAGTGAAGTTCTTTGAGAACTGGGGTGATGTGGTGCCAGGAGTTGGTGTGGGTAATGAGTCGGGCGGCTGCATTCTGGACCAGTTGGAGTCGTTTGATGCTGCTGGAATTGATTCCGAAAAGAAGAGAGTTACAGTAGTCCAGTCGGGAGGAGATGAAGGCATGGATGAGTCTTTCAGCAGCGGGGGGTGTGAGAGACGATCTGATTTTTGCAATGTTGCGGAGGTGAAAAAATGATGTTTTGACAACATGGCGGATGTGAGGCTCAAGGGAGAGGGTTGAGTCAAGGATCACGCCAAGGTTGCGTGCCTGAGGAGATGGGGAGACAGTGGTGCCGTCGATAGTGAGAGTGGGGTTGTTGATTTTAGTGAGTGTTGATTTGGAGCCAATGAGGAGAAATTCTGTTTTGCTACTGTTTAATTTAAGGAAGTTGAGTTGCATCCAAGATTTGATGGCTGATAGGCAAGAGTTGATATGGGAGAGAGGGGGGTGGTGGGGGGACTTGGTGCTGAGATAGATCTGGGTGTCATCAGCATAGCAGTGGAAGTCCAGTTTGAAGTGACGGAGTATATGACCAAGGGGGAGGATGTAGATGATGAAGAGGAGGGGACCAAGAACGGAGCCTTGGGGAACGCCTTGAGTGACAGTGGCTGTGGCAGAGGTGTGGTTATGGAGAGAGATGAAGTGGGATCGGTTGGAAAGGTAAGAACGGAACCAGCTGAGTGCAGAACCTTCAATGCCAAGGTCCCTAAGTCTGGTTTAACTAATGTAAAAAGAACAATGGTGGATAAGCCAGTTACAATCCTGTATTAATTCATGCTGTCTGTGAGCTCAGTCCTGGGGTGTGCAATCGAATTATTTCTCCCTTCTTTAATGGAGAACGTCGAGGTTACATGAAAACTGAGAAATTTGTTTTCAGCTAATAAAACACGTTTTAAAACATCTAACATAAAAAATAACGTAACATGCAAGCTATGAACTGGAAACTGATATGACTGTTATACTGATTAGTATACCATGTACCTTTTATATACGACATTGTGACATATGGCTGACAGCAGAATGTGATGAAAACAGTCGGAAAATCAAGTTGAGGGAGATCCGCTCGCGTGACTGATGGGCCCATTCTGTTCTTATTTCCTTTGTTCTAAGCATTAAGTTTAGAACAAAGGAATGTCGCAGAAATATGAGATTATACATTCAGGCAGGCTTGGGCCGCTATATTGAAATGGGAAGGTTGAGAAGTGATTCCTACAAACTCTAAAATAGTGGATCATTTCAGAGAATAGATGAAAAGTAAGTACCAATGTGTGTGGAGAAGAAATCAAACTGCAATCTTATATATGTGTAGGAAGGAACTGCAGTTGCTGGTTTAAGTTGAAGATATACACAAAATGCTGGAGTAACTGGAGTAGCAGGCAGCATCTCTGGAGAGAAGGAATGGGTGACGATTCTGGTCGAGACCCTTCAAGAAAAGAAATGTGGAATCCAGGAGGAACTTGTGTCCAGAGATATGTAACGATGCATCACCAGCAAGTATTGGGAATGACTGTAGGGAACAGTGTGGATGCAACTAAGGGGAAATTCAGATTCAGATTCAGATTCAACTTTATTGTCATTGTGCAGTGTACAGTACAGAGACAACGAAATGCAGTTAGCATCTCCCTAGAAGAGCGACATAAATATGAGCAGTAAATAAATAAATCTAATAAATCCTGGTGGGAGGAGTGTCCGGGGGGGGGGGGGGGTGTGATTGGCAGTCACCGAGGTACAGTGTTGAGTAGTGTAACCGCCGCAGGGAAGAAGCTGTTCCTGGACCTGCTGGTCCGGCAACGGAGAGACCTGTAGCGCCTCCCGGATGGTAGGAGGGTAAACAGTCTGTGGTTGGGGTGAGAGCAGTCCTTGGCGATGCTGAGCGCCCTTCGCAGACAACGCTTGCTTTGGACAGACTCAATGGAGTGGAGTGAGGAACCGGTGATGCGTTGGGCAATTTTCACCACCCTCTGCAGTGCTTTCCGGTCGGAGACAGAGCAGTTGCCATACCATACTGTGATGCAGTTGGTAAGGATGCTCTCGATGGTGCAGCGGTAGAAGTTCACCAGAATCCGAGGAGACAGATGGACCTTCTTTAGTCTCCTCAGGAAGAAGAGACGCTGGTGAGCCTTCTTGACCAGAGTTGAGGTATTGAGGTAGAGTTGAGGTAAATAAGCACATGAAAGAGAAGCCTTTGGTGACCGATGATGATAAGTGTTTGATATGAAAAGATATGAGGAGACTTGAGTGGTGAATAAACACCAGTACAGACAGATTGGGCTAATTGAAAAGTTATTGCAAAGTTCTTTATGTTAGTTATACCACACTTGGAGTTTTCATACAAATTTAGCTTTGCATGTGATGATTTAAACAGGTTTCCAAGGATTGTTGCAGAAATATAAACATTCTATATAATAGCATGTAGTTTTAACATAACGACTTCTTGCTGTTTATTTTTCAGGTGGTTTCTATTTACTTCTGAATAATCCGCTGATAAATATTTTACATTTAAATCCTCATGGTTCAGCATTAATTCCAGATGTGTGATTAAATTTGTTTTCTCTTAAACTGATATGATCTCAATTTTGCCAGCTCGGATTGCTGCAGAAATCATCACCCATAATCTCCTCACACTTGTATTTTTCTGATAATAATGAGGAGGGTCTAGATTGCTTGTCTGAAATGTCCTAGAATTTGGTGGTGTGGTCTGAGCTGCACAAAAGTCTCCAGGCATATCAAGATCAAGGAATTTGGACCCCAAAATGCCTCTGAAAGCTTTGATGAAGTTTGCTGCTTCACTGCCTAACAAAACTATGAGGGTCATTTAGTAGAGACACAGGAAACTGCAGATGCTGGAATCATGAACAAATCACAAGTGCTAGAGGAACTGTGGGTCAGGCAGCATCTGTGGAGAAACAGACAGAAACGTTTTGTGTGAGAACCTTTGTTTATCCATTCCTACCACTCAAGCTGCCTGACCCCCTGAGTTCCTCCAGCACTATGTGTTTAGGTCATAAGTAATAGGAGCAGAATAAGGCCATTCGGCCCATCAGGTCCACTCTGCCATTCAATCATGGCTGATCTATCTCTCTCTCATAACCCCATTTTCCTGCCTTCTCCCCATAACTCCTGACACCCTTACTGATCAAGAATCTATCTATGCTTTAAAAATTATTTATTGACTTGGTCTCCACAGCCTTCTGTGGCAAAGGATTCCACAGATTAACCACCCTCTGACTAAAGAAGTTCCTTCTCATCTTCTTCCTAAAAGAACGTCCTTTAATTCTGAGGCTATGGCCTCTAGTCCTAGACTCTCCTACTAGTGTAAACATCCTCTCCACGTCCACTCTATCCATGCCTTTCACTATTCGGGTAATTTAGTAGCTTTTGGAGATTTAAAAAATGATATAGAATACAATAAAGTTGGCTTATATACCTAGGCAATTTACATTATTTCAGTTCAGTTTTAAATATTTACTATACCAAGTGTGGACCTGTTGGGTCCCGTTCCCCAACGCAAGATTCCACCACTCACCCATAGCCCCCAACTGCTGTTTTTAAAGTTAAAAATGGCAAAAACTTGTAAAATATAAGAACAATGTGAACGCATCTCACTCTCCCTCTTCAGTCCCCATTTCCCTCTTCCATTATCCTCCCTCTCCCCACTCACCCAACCCTCCTCTGCTCCATCCCCTCCTCTCTCTCTCTCTCTCTCTTCCTCCTGTTTCCTACCCCTATCCTCCTCCATTCCCCCAGCATTCCCTCCTCCTCACCCTTTCTCTTCACCCTTTCTCTTCTTTCCCCTCTCCTCCTCCCCTCCCCCACTCCCTCCATCACCTCTCCCTCCCTCTCCTTTTCCCTACCCTCAGTCACTCCCCCCCTCCCTCCATAACCCCTCTCCCTTTCCTACCCCCTCCTCTCTATCCCCTCCTCCTCTCCACTCTCCCTTCTCATCTCCCCTCCCCCACTTTCCCCTCCCTCTTCCTCCCTTCCTCCTCCTCCTCTCCCTCAATCCCCCCATCTCCCTCCCCAGGATCTTGATGTAAACTACCGCCGGCCCCATTTGCTCCACCACGTCGGTGATGAAGTTGTAGTTGAGGCGGGGGAAGTTGGGGGGGACGGGCCGTGTGGTCAGGAGCCGCGGGAGGGGGAGGGAGAGGCTGCGGCGTAGTCCTTGCCCCGGGTCCCGCTCCTCTCCCTCCCCGCGGGCCTGGAGGAGCAGCACCGCCACCACAAGACCTCGCCCCAGCCTCTGCACCAGACCTCGCCCCTGCCTCCCCGCCCACTGCACACGCGCGGGGAGACTTTCAGTTATTTTAAGAAAGAACTGCAGATGCTGGAAAAATCGAAGGTAGACAAAAATGCTGGAGAAACTCAGCGGGTGAGGCAGCATCTATGGAGTTTCGGGTCGAGACCCTTCTTCAGACTGATGTGGGGGTGGGGGGGCGGGAAGAAGAAAGGAAGAGGTGGACAGTAAGTTGTGGGAGAGCTGGGAAGGGGAGGGAAAGGAGGGAGAACGCAAGGACAACCTGAAATGGGAGAAGTCAATGTTCATACCACTGTGGTGTAAACTACCCAAGCGAAATATGAGGTACTGCTCCGGTGGGACTCACCCGTTCCCCCCACGCAATATTCCACCACTCACCCATAGCCACTCATCTTCTCTCTTTTTAAACAAACAAAAATGCAAGTACTTGCTGCCAGGACTTAAATTTTTTTTCCAATTTCACTTCGCCTGCCTCCCCAGCACTGCCTCCCCCTCCTGTTCATCCTCGCTCTTCCCCCTCCCACTCCTGTTCAGCCCTACTCTGCCAGGACTAAAGGCTCTGTCTTACCTGTTTGCGGTCATCGGCGGTGAAGCGCGGCGTCGCCGGTAGCGGGAACCGCGCGGCAACGGCGAGAGCGGCGAGCCTATCCACCGGAGCTAAAGCTAAAAATGTTAGTAACTTGTAAAATTTAACATCAATCTGAACGAAGCTTGTTGAAAACACGCCACAAGACAATTGTGAGTAAGGTGGTTCAAAAACTTTTGCGCTATCGTGTACCGTTTTGGCATAATTTCAGGATCTTACATGCAAACATCCAAACATGATGAGAGTTTCAGTAATATACTAGAAAAAGTGGGACCCATTGGGTCCCAGTCACATGGGAGGCCTGGTCCCCCAATGCAACCCATTCCCCAACGCAATATTCCACCACTCACCCATTCCCCAATGCAAACCATTCCCGCAACGTTATATTCCACCACTCACCCATAGCCGCTAACTGCGCAGGCGCGGGTCATTTCCCCTCATCCCCGAGCACTCCCTCCCCCTCCTCTTCATTTGAGGAGGGGTGTGGGTTGGGAGGGGAGGAGTGGTGTGTGTGGATGGGGAGGTGTGGAAGGGGGGGGAGATGTTGGTGTGGGGGAGGGAGGTGTGTGGCGGGGGGTGGTGTGTGTTGGGGAGGAAGTGTGTATGTGGGTGGGAGGGATGTGGGAGGAGGGATGTGTGGGGGGGGGTGTGTGTGTTGGGGGTGTGTGTGTGTGGGTTTGTGTGGGGAGGGGTATGTGGGCAGGGAGATGGCCGTGTGGGGGCGGGAGTGTTGTGAGGGAAGAGGGGGTTGTGGGTGAAGGGGGGTTGTGGGGGCGGGGGGTTTGTGGGGCCCGGGCGGGTGGTGGGAGGGCAGGGGAAGTTGTTGGGGCGTGGGGGTTTGTGGGCGGGTTGTGGGGGCAGGAGGGGGGTCTGGGATGGGGGTGGTGTGGGGAAGGGGGTGTGTGGGTGGGGGGGGGAGTTGTGGGGGGAGTTGGGTGTGTAGGCGGGGGGGTTGTGGGTGAGCGAGGTGTGTGGGTGGGGGGAGTTGTGGGGGAGAGGGATGTGTGGCTGGGGGGGGAGTGAGCTCGGAGAAAAGCCGGGGAAGAGCGATGGGCGAGAGGGGGGTATCATGGGGGAGGGGGGAGGAGCCAGAGATGGGGACCAGAGGGGTAGTGGCTGGAATTGGTGGTGCGATGGGGACTCACAGTGGGCGCTGGGCACTGCTCGTTCTCTTCCGGCGGGGTCAGAGTCTCCGCTTTCCATTTGGCGACATCGGCGACATCTCCGACTCACGGACCGTCCTGGTGAGTGACAGGGGAAGAGACTAATCTGTGCAGCGTTGGATGGCGGGGGGTGGCAGTGGGCGCATCCCAGAGCCAATGAATCGACTCGACGTTTAGGTCGGCGTCCCCTGGAGGCATTTAATCCTTCCCACGTCGGGGGGGGGGGGGGGCAAAAATTTCACTCTCACCTTACTCCCCTTGAAGCTGCTGATCCCATTGACTCTATCACCTCTCCCTCCCTCTCCTTTTCCCTACCCTCAGTCACTCCCTCTCTTCTCTTTCGCACTCCCTCACTAAAGACAATGTTTTAAATAGTATTTCTTCTCCTCCCATCCCCCACTCCTTCAACTATCATAGCTTCTGTATTGGCCGCAGAGATCACATTGTCGGTTTTGGAACGTTCACGGCAGCGTGTACCCGAGATCCCATAGTGATGTCATTTTTGGTTTTCGGAATCTTCACGGCAGCTTGTGTAAATGAGATCACATTGTGATTGGACGACTGAGATGCCATTGTGACATCATCACTGGAAACTGTTGAATTGTCTCTCACTCACAGGCAGTTATTATTTTCAGTTGGCTTTTTTAAACCTTTAAATATCAATAACTTGTGAAATATAACATCAAATGTGAAGAAACTTGATGCGAACGACCACGGGAAAAAGCCGAGTAAGATTCTGCAAAAATGTTCGCACTATTATGTTCCGTTTTGGCGTAGCTCCTGAGACCACAGACAGAAAGACAGACAAACAAATCTGACTTAATAGTATATAGATAGATAGGGAGATAATATAACAAAATAAAAACATTGATTTCAATAGGGATTGTTTGGAAAATAATGAGGGCTCAAATCCTGTGGCAAATTTGCCGTTTATAAACAGTAGGGTATTAGTAAGATGGAACCCTACTGCTGATCTCCAGCAAGCTGCTGGTAAATTTAGGACTTCTGTATTAGGCATCGCCAACATGAATTCTGGTTTTGATTCAATTTAAACAGGTAAATGTTAGCGTTTCCTTCTGGGCCAACATTTGTGTAAAATATTATGGCTACCTTAAAACGAGCAATAGACAAAAAAATGCAGGAGAAACTCAACGGGCAAGGCAGCATCTATGGAGAGAAGGAATAGGTGACGTTTCGGGTTGAGTTCCTTCCTCAGTCTGAAGAAGGGTCTCGATCCGAAACATCGCCTATTCCTTCTCTCCATAGATGCTGCCTCACCCACTGAGTTTCTCCAGCATTTTTTGTCTACCTTCGATTGTTCCAGCATCTGCAGTTCTTTCTTAAACATTAAAACGAGCAATATTGCAGTTTGGAGATGATCACTTTTCAGTTCTTGAAATTAATGTCTCTAATCTAGACTGACAAACCTGATTGACGTGTGGACTGCAGACATTGCTGCAATGATTAAATAGTGAACTTCATATTAATGACAAACTGAAATGATGTTTCTCATCGATTTGGAACCTGATTTGCATCACATGTAGATATTAACTTTGCAGTATTGCTATTTATGCAAATAATACACTTTAATTTCCACAAAGTATTCTAAAAATGTCACAATATGCCAATTTCACAATAATGTCAAAATACATGTTGATTGCAAATAATTTAATTCTCCTATTGCAGTATTTTCAAATATTAGTGCTGTTTTCACTGTTACCAGCAACAAAAAATGCCAGATTTTTTAAATATTTAGTAGAGTGAAAGGGAAATTAAAATTCATGAAATTCTATTAAATATGAGGGAATGAGGTAAGCAAACAGATTTCATTATTTATCAATGATAAACTACAATGTGAGGAAGAGTTAGGTTATATTCCAATGCCATCTTTCCTTGCAAAATGGCTTATTCACTTCATTGTTATTTATTAAACTTTTCTGTATTTCTTTACCTGATCCGTACAAAAAATATAAATTTAGCATTATCTGCAGTTAAATGTATTCAAATTGCTAAGATTCTGATCTGCATCTCCTATACTGTCATTGAAAGTGAAAACTTGGGATTTTTGTCCAAAACGTTGTCCTTACTGTCTAAGCAGAACCTGTGCAACCTTTGAAGCTTTTTACAAGACTTGGAAGCTCTGGAAAAAATATTATTCCATCTTTCTTATCATGGTAAATGGGATCTTTAATATATGAAGGACATTTTGGAAGAATTACTTCAGCCTGAGGAACTTATGGTGAAATAACCTTTGGACTTATTGAGTGTGAGCATTTGCTCCAGAAGTAGCACAATTAGTGTTTGCATCATCTCCAATCTCAAGGGACTGCCGAAGAAATACGAAGATTACAGTTAACAGTAGCATAGCCTGATCTTGCAAGCTATCCCTCCTGGACAATTTAAATTGGGAACTGGTTGATGTTAAGTCTTACTTCACTGCACTTCTGCTACCTTAAGTCTTACTTCACTGTACTTCTGCTAGAGAAGTACTAAATATTCCTTTAAGAATCATACACAAGAGATAGGCCACTAAACATTCTACATCACCTTCATTAATCTCCATGCAGCTTCTAATCAAAGTGTCACTTCTCATTGCTTTTGCTGCATTTTAATAGCAATTACTTTTTTTGAAAGTGTTTCTAAAAGAAGTGCAAATGCCAGTTTACAAAATAAATGAGACAATGTGCTGGAGTAACTCAGCAAGTCGGGCAGAATCTCTGGCGAAAATGGATAGGTGACGTTTTGGGTCGGAACTCTTCTTCAGACTGATTTGGGACATCTTGTGTTTAAATGTAATTTGGGTTCCTATGTTTCATTGAAACATGGAACTGATACCAGACTCTGGTATCTGCAATATCTGAACCGCTGAATTAGCTTTTTGAACCTGGTTTGATGCTGTACTGGAATTAAGTCCAATACTGGCCCAATTAGGTTAGAAATGGGACAGCCCTAGCTCAATGCAGCCTCTTGAGTTGCCTCCAAAATTGCAGGTGGCAGTTGTGTACGCATCTGCCCACTTCCCACCAAACTAGGACAAATGAGCTATCCTTCAGCCATGCCAAAAGCTACCACTGGGCACCTTATACATGCAGTCTGACTACGATTCAAAGTCCTTGCTGAAAGAATGCTTTGCCTGAAGCAATTGCTGGCTATTCTCAGGGAAAATAATGTTGCAGAGTGACCTCAAACAAAAGCCAATGAAACAGGAGGGAGCTCCTCGGTCTAAACTGACTCTACTTCTTGGCTGTTTCCATTTATAATATCCCTCTTTATTGGCCAACCGATCTCTTGGCTTGGGTCAGCAATGGATTGCTTCCTGCCAACCGCCACACCATCTCCCTACTTCTCCCAAATAATCCTGCATTTTTTAGGCTACCACTTACCTGAATAAAAAGCAGGTAAAACTAATCACTTTTTGGTATCTGCTCACAGCTTTGTTTCAATGTGACCCAGGCCGAGGTGTGAAATTCAAGAATTCCTTGGATCCCAAAATTTGTGAGATCTTTAAGCATCTGGTTCATGATTCTGGGGATTGGACACTTTTGAACAGATAAACATCTTGCAAAAATCCAAGCTTAGATTTTGTGTATGGTTTTATAATTCTTTTTACAATCTACCAATTACACAAAGTAAAATGCTTTAGCAGTATTGAATTGCTCCTTTGCAATTTGTAAATTAAAAATATGTAGAAAGGAACTCTGCATTAGGATATTTAATATATTCTGTGAAATGGTGTGTGTGAAAATGATTTATTGACTATTGGTGTAGAACAACAACTATAACTGCTGGGTTTTTTTTCCTAAAAATAATCACATTTTGATTTTTTTTAAATGAAATGATGTTCAGCATCAGTCTGCATATTATTTCCTTTCAGTTTTATTTTTTGTTACATTTGTTCCTACACGATATGGCAAAGATACTGTACTGCCAAATGCAGGAGTTAATCGCAGATACTCGGGGTTCTTCCCATGAATGTGAAATAAATATTTGCTGTCAAAAAAGGAAAACAATAGGCTTTCCAAATAGTACCACATATCTAACACAAAAATAATATTTATTCAAGATTAAATGGATGGATTTTCCTAATTTCCCAAGAAGAAAAGGCTGCGCCTAGTATTTTTCTTTCGTTATCTGAGCACTGCATTTTAAAAGTCGAAAACCCAGAAAGGGTGATCATAGATTTGAACAGAAGCCAAGAACTTCCTGGCTGCTGTATTGTGCAATCTCATTGAGTGACAGCCTAACAGATATACAGGTCCCAGCTGAATGGTAGCTGCAGCTGAGGAACTTTCTCTGCAGCTTCATCAAGCAAAACCATATTGCTTTAATTATTGATCACCTTATAGAATTTCTGCTGTTATGGCAATGCCCAGTTTGAGCTTGCAGCATATGCTTTAACTTTAGAATCTACTTACTCCAAATAAACACTTTTTAAGTTCAGGAAATCATCTATTTTAATAAGAACAGTGAATAAATGTTGGCAAACCTTAAGAGTTTTTACTGGCACGTCTATCTTTAAAATCTCGCTCTATCTTGCACTGCAGAGGTTGATAGATTTTTAGATATTAAAGGAATCGAGGTACATGAAGTGGCATTAAGGTAGAAAATCAGTTGTGAACTCACTAAATGATGCAGTAGACACAAGAGACGTAAAGGCCTACTCCTGCTTCTATTTTTATGTTCTACTAGACTAAGTGGGACCCGTTGGGTCCCAGCATCACACAGGAGGGCTGGTCCCCCAACGCAATATTCCACCTCTCCAACAATTTCAATATTGGTGGCCAGTTGGGGGGGGGGGGGCTTTCTGGAGCGCTAGTATGGGTGTTGTGGGCTGAAGGGACTGGTTTCCAGAGGGCTAGTATGGACATTGTTGGCTGAATGGATTCTTGGGCTGGTGGCTCATTCACTCAAGCCTGTTGTGCTTTCAGCACACTCACAGCTGGCAGTTGACTCATGGCTAATCCTTGAAATTCCATTTCAAGCAGGATGCAAGGCCACCAAATTCAAGTGCAGTTTCTTACCACTCCAAGCAGGGTGCAAGGCCACCAAATTCAAGTGCAGTTTCATACCATTTCAAGCAGGGTGCAAGGCCACTAAAGACAGCGAGTCGTGACCTCTCCTTCCTCCATCTTGCAGAGACTGAGGCATGCCCACACTTCTGGGTTTTATAGTCCCTCCCACTCCCACCAGAAGGGGCATGGCCTTCATGGCATGATTGACAGGAGAGAGAATCTCATCATTTTTAAAACACTAATAACTCTTTTATTTTTCATCGATGGGAAAAATCCTCGGCACCTGATGAGCGGAGGGGGACTCTGAGTAAGATGGCCAAAAATCACAGCCGTACGTGGTAGCATCTTTTCTAAATTCAATATTAAGTGCATACAGGAAATGGCCAAGATTAGACTTTTAATTATATAGAAGGCAAGGCAACTTTAATTAGGCAACACAACTTTAGCATTTCCAAACCAAAGGCAACACAGCTTTAGCATTTCCAAACCAAAAGCAACACAGCTTTAGCATTTCCAAACCAAAGGCCACAAAGTTTTAGCATTTCCAAACCAAAGGCAACACAGTTTTAGCATTTCCAAACCAAAGGCAACACAGTTTTAGCATTTCCAAACCAAAGGCAACACAGCTTTCGCATTTCCAAGCCAAAGGCAACACAGCTTTAGCATTTCCAAACTATATTTTCAAACCACATTAAGGGCACTGACAGGTCAGTAAAACCACTCACAGTTTAGTAGACATGTGTTCAGTGTTATTCACAGCTCAGACTGAGAGACGTAAGCCTCTCGCTCCCCCATCTTGCAGAGACTGACTGAGGCACTCAACACTTCTGGGTTTTATAGTCCCTCCGGAAGGGGCGTGGCCTTCAGGAGAGAGAATCTCAAAATTTTTTAAACACTAATAACTTTTTTATTTTTCATCGATGGGAAAAATCCTCTTGTCCTGCACAGCGGAGGGGGACTCTGAGTAAGATGGCCAAAAATCACAGCCGTAAGTGGCAGCGTTTCTTCTAAAATCAATATGCAGAACAGCAGGAAGTGGTCTAGATCAGACTTTTAGTAATATAGATTTACTTTGATAAGCAGAGTGTTTCGTGCAATTGCATTTGTTCAGTGTAAAAAATTAACCTGAATCTTTTACTCCATTTTGTTCAATAATCTGCTTTGGAGGCAGAATTATACATAAAATAAGCATTCCTTTTAAAGTTGTGGTCCTTGCGTTAGCTTTTATAGTCATATTAATTTTCTCCTTGATATACCAAGAATCTTGTGTACGAAGTCAGAATCAAAATACATGAACTAATTCAATACAATATTTACGAAATCTAATTATAATGCTTTCAAGGTTTCATGCAATTTGCATTAAACTCTGCCGTATTTGACCAATGTATAAATCTAGCAAGCCATTTACATTCATTTGTCTCAAACAGAATTGCAATATAAATCCAATTTCAGAATTCAGTTGTAAAGACAGATGATCAGATTGCCATACTGACTTTGATTAAAATCTAATTAATAATAGCTGAATTTCTAATATGTCTTGACATTTTAATTTTACCTGAATGATGATTGTTTTTATGTTGTGCATTGTTCTATTTATGTTCTCCCCTACACCTTATGATAACACAGTAAGGGATTCAGCATTGCACATCAGTGTTAATGAGCTGTGCAAATTGGACCACAATTTGATTGCTAAGTAGAGTTAATGTGCTTAGCTTCCACATAATTGAAATACAATTTCAGCAAGGCTTCACACTGTCAGCAATACCACCTTGTTTGATGACGGATTGGAACAGTTGAGAAGTATCCATTGTTAGCTTAATACTAAATTCATCGTTCTATAAACAATGCTGGAAAATTGCCAGATATTCAATTTTTTTAGGAATGAATGTTTCTCTATAGATCCAGCTCCATACATATGTTTGTGTCATTAAGGGCCCCTCATTTATCTTGAATAAAGGACCCTTATCTGTACTTTCAGAATTTATATATTTACTGGGTCATTGACTCATGATTTTACTTAATATCTGTCTTGCATGAAATTCACCTTGGGAATAATTTCACCAGTTGAATGCATTGTCCCAAAAATATTGTAGCATGTCAGAAAATTTTCAAATATTCAAGTTCTTCCTTCTTATGTGGCATTTTATCCTGGTGACCATTCATTTCTTGACTCTTAGGCATAGTAGAGTTTGGTGCAATGAAGCTACACTGATAGATAATATTGTATCTTGAGTTCAACTCCCCATTACATGCATTACTTTAAACCTTTTTGTGCCCTTCAGGGTACTCTGGTTCTGCAGAGTTCTTGCTGAATTATTCTTTTCTGAGTGCCCACCTTAAAAATCAAAGCAAGAATCTAATCTTGAAGTCCAGTGAGTTTTACCCACAACTTCAATGTGGAAATAATAAAATTGTCCATTCTTTTAGAGCAGTGGAAAATTAATCGCAATTGATTCGGCAAGAACATTATTTTTAGTATTTCAATTGATTATGTTAAATTAATACTGTAAACATTAATATCAGAAAAGATTTGTAATTTTTTAATTTATGCTTGCATTCGGAGCAACTGCACATTAAACCCACCAGTCAGCAGCATTGCTTTATTAACGAATCATGATTTATCGAATCGTATGCATGACCATGATTGAAGAGGTGGTGTGCAGAATAGGTTACTGCTGCAAATAAACAACTTTTGTGAGCCAAGTGATAAAAGGAACATTGGAAGAAATTGCAGGAATTGTGAAGTGTTGAATAATCTTATATTTTTGTGTTCAGTGTCGGGATTCTTAATCAGATGTTGGGATTTGGAATGTTAAACTGTAATATGAAATATTAGGTTATATGCTAAAACACTATGTAACCAACTTTGTCATCTTGTTACTTGGCTGAACTAAGCTATATACAGTGGCTTGCAAAAGTATTCATACCCCTTGAACTTTTCCACATTTTGTCACGTTACAACCACAAACGTAAATGTATTTTATTGGGATTTTATGTGATAGACCAACACAAAGTGGTGCATAATTGTGGTGGAAGGAAAATGATACATGGTTTTCACATTTTTTTACAAATAAAAAACTGAAAAGTGTCGCGTGCAAAAGTATTCAGCCCCCCTGAGTCAATACTTTGTAGAACCACCTTTCGCTACAATTACAGCTGCAAGTCTTTTGGGGTATGTCTCTACCAGCTTTCAACATCTAGAGACTGAAATTTTTGCCCATTCTTCGTTGCAAAATAGCTCAAGCTCAGTCAGATTGGATGGAGAGCGTCTGTGAACAGCAATTTTCAAGTCTTGCCAGAGATTCTCAATTGGATTTAGGTCTGGACTTTGACTGGGCCATTCTAACACATGAATATGCTTTGGTCTAAACCATTTCATTGTAGCTCTGGCTGTATGTTTAGGGTCGTTGTCCTGCTGGAAGGTGAACCTCCGCCCCAGTCTCAAGTCTTTTGCAGACTCTAACAGGTTTTCTTCCAAGATTGCCCTGTATTTGGCTCCATCCATCTTCCCATCAACTCTGACCAGCTTCCCTGTCCCTGCTGAAGAAAAGCATCCCCACAGCATGATGCTGCCACCACCATGTTTCACAGTGGGGATGGTGTGTTCAGGGTGATGTGCAGTGTTAGGTTTCCGCCACACATTGCATTTTGCATTTAGGCCAAAAACTTCAATTTTGGTCTCATCTGACCAGAGCACCTTCCTCCACATGTTTGCTGTGTCGCCCACATGGCTTGTGGCAAATTGCAAATGGGACTTCTTATGGCTTTTTTTCAACAATGGCTTTCTTCTTGCCACTCTTCCATAAAGGCCCGATTTGAGGAGTGCACGACTAATAGTTGTCCTGTGGACAGATTCTCCCACTTGAGCTGTGGATCTCTGCAGCTCCTCCAGAGTTACCATCTTGGCTGCTTCTCTGATCAATGCTCTCCTTGCCCGGCCTGTCAGTTTAGGTGGACGGCCATGTCTTGGTAGGTTTGCAGTTGTGCCATACTCTTTCTATTTTCGGATGGTGGATTGAACAGTGCTCCGTGAGATGTACAAAGCTTGGGATATTTTTTTATAACCTAACCCTGCTTTAAACTTCTCCACAACTTTATCCCTGGCCTGTCTGGTGTGTTCCTTGGGCTTCATGATGCTGTTTGTTCACTAATGTTCTCTAACAAACCTCTGAGGCCTTCACAGAACAGCTGTATTTATACTGAGATTAGATTACACACAAGTGGACTCTATTTACTAATTAGGTGACTTCTGAAGGCAATTGGTTGCACTGGATTTTATTTAGGGGTATCAGAGTAAAGGGGGCTGAATACTTTTGCACGCGACACTTTTCAGTTTTTTATTTGTAAAAAAATTTGAAAACCATGAATCATTTTCCTTCCACTTCACAATTATGCGCCACTTTGTGTTGGTCTATCACATAAAATACCAATAAAATACATTTACGTTTGTGGTTGTAACGTGACAAAATGTGGAAAAGTTCAAGGGGTATGAATACTTATGCAAGCCACTGTATAGTAAACTATTCATTGAGTGAAAAGGAATCCTTGCTGTATGAGTATATAGCCTATTATCTTCTTCAGCTGCAAGATCCTGTTCATTCTCAACTTTCTGTTCCTCTTGGTCCTGCTGCCATTGATGTGCGTTACCTCGGTTCAGGTATTGCCAAAGCCATGGTTGAAAATTCCAGAAATCTAGTCCATATCGCATTGCATAAGCCATACATTTAAGCACGTCCAAATGTAGTTGCAATTATACTATATGTAATTGATAACTTGGCATCATTTTCTCCATTGATGTAATTATAATTTTTGTATTATTCTGTCAACCATTCTAATTTGCCTTGTGGTAATTATTGATAGTTCAAAACAGTACTTGTTAGCTTTCTGGCTATTAACACAGCTGAGTAACTAACAAGATATATTCTTCATTGATGAGCAACAGAAGATAAGTAATTACAACTTGTATGTTCTATCTTGATGTAAATATCTTGTTGCAAATACTACTCTTCATAGCATTTTCCTTTCCAGTGTCCTTTTGCAGTTTTGATTGCCAAGATCATTACCTATTTCTGTATTACGATGTTTTATAAGTGTTTTCTTGAAACAACAGATGCACCATACATAGTTTCCTTTAGTTTAGAGATACAGCATGGAAACAAGCTCTTCGGCACACCGAGTCCGCACCGACCAACGATCCCCGCACATTAACATTATCCTACGCACACTGGGGGCAATTTTTACATTTATACCTAGTCAATTAACTTACAAACCCATACGTCTTTGCAGAGTGGGAGGAAACCGAAGATCTCGGATAAAACTCACGCGGTCATGGGAGAATGTACAAACTCCATACAGACAGCACCCATAGTCAGGATCAAAACTGGGTCTCTGACACTGCAAGCTCTGTAAGGCAGCAACTCTATCGCTGTGCCACTGTGCTGCCCTGCTTCCTATTTGGCTGCATCACAGCTTGGTAGGGAAACTGCATTGCCCAAGTGCAAGAAATTTGAGAGTTGGGCATGTAGGTCAGTCCATTATGCAAACAAGGCCCACCCTACTTTTCCACATTTGTCTGCATTCACATTGCCTCAGAAGCAACCAACAAAATTAAAGACCATTTGCAATCCAGTCATTCTCTCTTTTCCCCCTTTCCTATCAGGCAAAAGATACATAAACCTGGCAGTTCATGCCACTAGATTCACGATCGGCTTTTCAACTGTTACCAAACCCTATAACTAAACTCCCACAGTAAGGATGAATTCCTGATCTCCCATTCTAACTCATTACGGCCCATGCAGGGTTTTTTCTGCACTTTCTCTGCAGCTGTAATGATATTCTAAATTCTTCTCTCTTGCACTACCTGATGTACTCATGCATGGCTTGATTTGCCTGGACAGAACACAACAAAAGCTCTTCACTGTATCTTGGTACACATGACAATAATGTACCAATACTTTAGTTTGTATAGTAACTATACAAATTGTTATGGTAGCCATAAAATTAAAAGCATGAATCAAGTTGCAGTATTCATAGAACTGGAATATTCTTTTCTACAACAATTAGAGCAATTCTTTAATATTCTGGAGAAATGTATTTTGTCCAATATTCACTCAGTGTATCAGTCCTAGGAATGTGCCCTTTGTCAATTTGTCTGTGGCATCTCAGCATATTTTATTTTTGGAATAATGCCAATATAATCAAACAAGTTAAGATATTATATGTATTACTTTAGAGAAGTGATGCATAGTTCTCTGATGCAGTTGTTAGATATGAACACAGCTGGTAAGGCAATCACTTTATTAAAAAAAAGCATATTAACTGTGATAGTGACAGATAAAATCTTGCAATATAAATAAGGGTGTTTCAATAGCAGGAAGGGGGAATTCTGAATGATTTCAATTGCTTTGTAGAGTAACTTTTGATTGAAGGGTTCACTGCTGTACAGATGGGAATTGAAGAAGTGGCTAAATTTTGTAACAGATATCTGAAGTTAAGAACAGATATCGCTCAGCCCACCTGAACCTACCTGATCTCATGGTTGTCAGACACTTTAATTCTCCTTCCCATTCCAACACAGACTACCTCTAACAACTCGGTCTCCTCCATTGTCATTGAGGCTAAACGCTAATTGGAAGAACAGCATCTCGTATTTCGTTTGGGGCAACAATGGTTGAATATTGATTTCTCTCACTTCAGGTAGCCCCGGCATTCCCTCTCTCTCTATCCCTCTTCCACCCAATTCACACTAGCTTCTCGTACAAACAGCTAACAATGGCCTTTTTCCTTTATCATCATTACTTTTTTGCATATCTTTTATTCATTGTTCTTTATTTCTCCACATCATCGTCTATATCTCTTGTTTCCCTTACCCCTAACGAATCTGAAGACCCAAAATGTCACCCATTCCTTCTCTCCAGAGATGCTGCCTGTCCCGCTGAGTTACTCCAGCTTTTTGTGTCTATTTGAAATTAAGATGTGTGTGAATATCTGCACAAATTAAATAAATAATGCAGGCAATGTACATAAAAGCTATAAAAGTAAAGCTGAAAATAATACGATGAGCAGAGCTTCTGCACAATTGTCCATTTCTGTCATTTAACTGCTTAGGCTTTGGCCGCAGCACAGCAATTAATAAAAATATTCATGCAAAGTATTTATTTCTGAAATGTAATTAAACCTATAATACTTATTGTCTCTGTTTCTCCATCAAATTCCCATGTTATGTTTCATTCAGACTTGCTAATAATGGGCATTAGTCTTCATTACAGATACCCTTACAACTGGTCAACATAGTCATGGTCAAGGGCACTTTATCAGACAAAAAGTACAAAAGAAATTAAGAAGAAAATAGAAGGAGAAAGGATTGCATTGAGTTTGGATGAATGACTCATTCAGCAATTCACAATTCTCAGTGGCATGCATGGGAACGTTTCATTATGTTGCAGAAAGAAGGTTATAATTTGTATTCTGTTTGTAGCTGTTTTCTATTTCTGTTCCATGATAATTTTACTTCCATGTGTTGTATGTGAATAAAATGCAACACAAGAGCCAAACAAATAAATACTTAATTTTTCTGCATTTTACTTATATATAATTCCTAATTTATCATTACTCATAATCTTCTCATTGTCATCTTTCCCAAATATATTCAGATTTTCTCCTTAAAGTATGAAGAGAGCAAAATGAAATACGTGCGGCATATTTGTGTTCTAGTTTCTTCTCTTTCCACCCACCACTATACCACCCACTGTTTTCCACTTGAATAATCACACTGGAATGCTTTTGAAATAGTGTATACATATTCAGTGCTGTAATTTTATTTCTCTGACATTGGTTTCTCTAACCCTGGATATTACATCGACTGAGTTTAACAATGGTCGGTGCAGTTAAAGCAAGCTACGTATTTCAAAAATGGTGACAGGACTATGTTACTGCACTAAACTGTGCACTGGAAAGTAAGAATGGTTTCTTTTCTTGTTTCCCTCCTTTGAGTTTTGTACCGGATAATATTATGAGGGAATAAGGTATTTTCCATGTGGGGGAATATCTGAAAACATTACCCGTTGACTCCATTGGTGTCCTCATCTCCATGTTCCCGATGTTCAGGGAGTCCAGAACCAGTAGCCACAGTTTAAGAATAAGGGGTGAGCCATTTAGAATGGAGATGAGGAAACACTTTTTCACACAGAGAGTTGTGAGTCTGTGGAATTCTCTGCCTCAGAGGGCGGTGGAGGCCGGTTCTCTGGATACTTTTAAGAGAGAGCTAGATAGGGCTCTTAAAGATAGCGGAGTCAGGGGATATGGGGAGAAGGAACGGGGTACTGAGTGTGGATGATCAGCCATGATCACATTGAATGGCGGTGCTAGCTCGAAGGGCCGAATGGCCTACTCCTGCACCTATTGTCTATTGTCTTAGTGGTTGGTTACTGTTGGCAATTGGTGGATCTGGAATATATATTTTTTCTTGCCTCATATAGAAGTGCAGATTCAGTGATTGGTAATCTTCTTGATGGAATCAAACAATCCTAATCAACAAAGTGTCCATTGCAGACCAGGTGAAATTATGCTCCTGGCAAAATGCCTTACTCTTGTATTTCTAGCAAAATGAAAACTTGTGTAATATTATTGTATCACCAATCATGTCACATCATCTTGGTTCCTTGTTAGTATGGTGTGTTGATTTCCCCGCTTGTCATTTGGGAGACCAGAGTACAAATTGCTGGGTTTTTTCCTAATGTGCCTCCATTTAAGAAGGGCTCCCCAGAAAAACCTGTGAACTATAGACAAGTTAGCCAAACATCTGTGGTAGTTACTGGAGAGGATTTTGTGGGATAAGAAATTCATACATTTGGATGGACAGGTGTTAATTAGGGATAGTCAGCATGGTTTTGTACATGGGCGATCATGTGTCATGTACTTGATTGAGTTAAAAATAATGTAATCAAGATGGTTGACAGGGGCAACTTTTTCACACAGAGAATGGTGGGTATATAGAACACACTGCCGGAGGATATAGTGAAGGCAGGTACAATAACAATATTAAAAAGAAACATTTGGACAGGTACATTGATAGGAAAAGTTAAGAGGAAAGTGGGGGAAATGTGGGTAAATGGGACTAAGTTGGATGGGGCATCTTGGTTGGCATGGCTGAGTTGGACTGAAGGGCTTGATTCCTTGCTGGGAACATCAGGCTATTTTGCACATCCTGTTGACTGGCTGTAGAACAGTACTGGCAGAGAAGTGGGAATAGATGGCCAAACTCCTGTCTTAAGCAGCACATATGCATCCGGTAGGAAGAACTTTGGGATGGAAGAAAGTAATTATCTGGCATATATTCAAAAAATACAACTAAGCTGTCATTAAGTGTATTTTCACAATAAAATGGTTTCCTGGAGGAAAGATTTCAGGCCATTCCGAAATGTTATTTGAGTGGCTGATGTTTGCAGTAGCTTTTTGTGACTGTCAAATAAGTCAAAATTATTGTCTGGCAACATATACATTTGGATGCCTAACAGTTGGCATATTTAAATCATCTTGCAGCACACGAAAGGCAGATGTCCAGCTTAAACTTAGAGGGAAACTTGGATTTAAGATGAAGCTTGTTGGCTGTTACTTGAGGACCATTTATAAAAAAATTTACTTCCTCTCCACAGATCCCTAACGTAACTGACAAATACTGAAGGTCCCAGCACTGATCCCGGTGGAAACAGGAGGCAAATATATTTTATTAGAGATAAGCACAAAATGCTGGAGTAACTCAATGAGCCAACTTCTCTGGAGATCCAGTGATGTTTCGGGTCAAGAGAACGGTCTCGACCCGAAAAGTCACCTGTTCCTTTTCTCAAACGATGTTGCCTGACCCGCTGTTACTCCACCATTTTGTGAATATCCTCTGTGTAAATCAGCATCTGCAGTTCCTTCCTACACATTCATTAATAGAACTCCAATGTGTTATTTTGCTGGATGTATTGACTGGAATTTTGTGTAATCCAGTGGTCAGGAATTGGTGACAATACACCCCTATAACTTAAGTCATCTTCACCATGGGTATAGTCAATGCCTTTGCGTTGTATTGTTCAATAATGAACTTGCGTGATAAGTGATTCAGCCTGAGCCAGCTGGAGCACCCGGTTACAAGCCATTTCAATTCTCCCTCCCATTCCCATACCATCATGTGTGATCTTTGCCCCCTCCACTGTCAGTGAGATCACACAGATACTGGAAAGACTGCATATTCTGCTTGGGTAGCCTAAACCCAAAGACATGAGCACATGGAATTGTCCAATTTCAGATAACTCCGCCCTTCTCATTTACTGCTAAACCCCTCCCCCACACACCATTCCCCTCCACCTGCCCCCATCCAGTTTATTTTTCCTCGTCCACCTACTCATCAACCACCTCTCTCTACTCCATGCCCCCCAATTATCTCCACTCCTGTTCTCTTCTTACCCCCCCCCCCATTGCTCCACTTGATTGTACATTTCATGCCCCACCTTTCTTCCTTATCAAATTCCACCATTTGTCCCCTTTTCTCATCTCATCCTCTAGCCTTGATTGCTATCTCCAACCATCAACTCATCTGCCAATCATACCCTCATTACCTGAATTCACCTATCACTTCCCAGAAAAAATAAAAATAAACTGGAGGAAAACTCAGTGGGTCAGGCGATTCTGTCTGACCCCCTGAGTTACTCCAGCATTCAGTGTAAACCAGCATCTTCAGTTCCTTCCTACACTTTGTGCTTTGTGTTATGTAAACCAGCATCTCAACTCCTGTCTCTACATATCCTGTGTCTACTTCATAGCTCTTGTCCTACCCCTTCCCTTCACTTCTCTCTATCAGCTATCTCCCCTCTACTCTAAAATGGAGTTTCGTTTGAGCCTCTTTGAGGTTCAAATGACAAGAATAAAATCTAATCTAATCAGTCTGAAGACAGGTCCTGACCTGAAACATTGTCTGTCCATTTCCTTCCACAGATGCTGCTTGACCTGCTGAGTTCCTCCATCAGTTTGTTTACGTGCAAGTGTTTCAATAAATTTGATATCAACACAGTTGTGATGGAAGATTGGAACTAAGTCAACTTTTCACAGAATCCCAAACCAGGAAGTTTCACATAATTTCATATGTCTGCTGGTTCACTTTCCACCAACTGCTCAACCACTATCATTAATGGAATCTGAAAGAGTAACCATGGGGTTTGGATTTTTTTCTACTCAACCTCTGATGATTCTAATGGACTTGGTTGGATAAACAGCAGAAAGCATAATTGTGATTTTCCAAGGCCAACTTGAAACTATTAATCATTTGACTGCACACATTTCAGGTATCTGACCTTTGCAGGTCAGGTGTGCACTTGCTGTCTCTGCATATTTCTGAAGTGTGCATCCATCAGGAAAGAACACAGATTGTACTCCGCCAAACCGTGAATTATTTTTCGGCACGTTTGGTTTTTTTTCAGTTGGTTGAGATGAAGACTGCCAATCTGATGATTGTTTTCCTTGTATGTTAGGCAAACAATTGCCTATAAATCAATGTTTCCTGCACTATTTGATAACCTTGGAGGTCATTGCTGAATGGGCATGATAATCATTGGTACACAAACTGGGAGCTTCTCGCATATTCCTTGATACACTTCATAGATTTAACTGACTGAGTTCCTTTCTGCACTTGGGTGGCCAAACTTTGCTGCCCAACTACATATATTGCTATGAGGTTTGAGAGTGAGACTTTATGGGAGATTACCATGAAGCAAAGTTCTATGCAGGTTTCAAAAGTTTACTTGGAGATACTTAATGGCAATGATGGACTAGTTTGTATGTCAGACACCTGATTGAATCTTATAATATTGTAAAACTGACAGATTTCATTATGTTGGCATACATTCATGATTCAATGGATTTTGGCATTCCTTCCATTTGAATAAAACTACCATTGGTGTAATTGTTATTTATCCTTAATGGAATATTTCCTGTTGCTTATTAGAAATCTAGCTCTGTAAATTTTGCGGAGGGGGTTAAAACCATACTGATATTCACATACCATACCAAACAAGGGCATCTGTAGATACATTCTTACAAAGATTAACTGTAAAGCTGAAATAACAGAAAACATTTGAAACGGTGCAATTCGAGCAACATTCACGGTGAAGGGAAGCAGGCAATGAGCTTCTGGCCAATCACCTTTCATTATTTAAAAACAAAATATTAGTTGCCTTTTCCTTTGGTGAGGCTGTGACCTGTTAGTTACTGAAAGCATTTTCTTTTCTTCATTTCAGATTTTTAGTATTGCTGAAGTATTTTGTTTTAGAATCTTAAATATGATCCACTGAATTGAAAACCAGTATTTACCATCACTTAATTGCTCCCAAAGCATAGGTTGTTCAGTGAACAACTTGAAGTATTTGATATGAGTGGAATCTATTTACAAAAGTGTCATTGATGATACTTCTCAATCATCCTTTGTTTTCAAGCTCCCTATAAGCTTTTTAAAATCTCAAATATTCATAGGTTTATTCAAACAAGTTACCACGCACATTCTACATGTCATATTCAGACCAAAGAATAAATTCAGCTTTGCTTTAACATGATTGTATGACATTTGGGTTTCAATCTCATGCTAATTTGTCTTCATTGCAGGTGGCAGGCAGGCATTTATCTATTGTATACTGTTTGGACAGCAGCTTCATAAGTTATTAATCTGATGGCCTATGTTGGTGACGTTAATATATTATTTATCCATCCAAAGGGAAATAGCCATATAAGTGATAACTGAAGAATAATTTATTGTAAATAAGTCTTGTTAAAATGTATTCAAATACTTAAATCTGACAAATTAGAAAGAGAATTCTGCTATTCAAACAGATCAGGCTGATTCATGCATGAATCCACCTACTCGCACTTCATCTATATTCTTTAACGTCATTGACCTATCAAAATCGAGTGGTTATAGTCTTAAAAATGTCATTGAATGCACAATTATTCTCTTGGGTCCAGAATACAAAATTTACAGTGCTTTTTGTGTGGAAAGTGTGCTTTTTTGATGTTACTCCTCAGCTCTACGTTTAAGCTTCTGTTGCTTTTGATCTGATTTTTCTTGTATTTCATATTTTCTTAAGGCACAGAAGGAGACTATTTGGTCCATCAAGTCCATGCTGATTTACATGGCAATCCCATTCCCCCATTTCTTTCCTTGTATGCTCTCTTGTATGCCCATTAACACTTTCCTCCAAAATCTCCCACCACCCTCTTACACTGGAGACAATTCCCAATTGTCAATTTAAATCAACAACTAGTACATATGAAAGGAAACAGCAGCCCCCTAGAGAAACCCCATGAAGTCCAGGGGTAAATGTGAAAAATCTACACTGATTGCTCAGGAGGTCTGAATCAAACCCAGGTGGACAGATGGGCTTCTGGACTGCCTTTCTCCCACCTTAATCTTAATTGTTCAAAATTCAGAAGAATTCACCCCAAACCACACAGTGCCTGATTTTATTCTGACCATCCTTTATACTTTAATCATTTTATCCTCTCCACACCAGGAAATTCTTCTTGATTTCCAGGGGGGGGGGGGGGGGGGGGGGGGATATTTCAAGTGTACTCTGTAACTTTGTCTGGATTAAAGGAGGCGCCAGACCACCGGTTGCTGGAAAATTGCTGGTGGACCTGTACAAATATTCCAGAGTTTTGCATAATAATTTAACAAATTCAGTTTTTCACCAATTTGGAACAGATTTACCACTGATGTCTGAGTATGTTATCGAATACTTGTTTTGTGCCAATGCAAATAGTCTAATTACCTATTTGCATATGGCTTGTAATGTAACACGTTTTGTAAACAAAAAAGAATAGTAAGGATGTTAAATCCTTTGTTGTAATTTTGGCATGTTCATTAGAAATGACCAAAATATTTTTTTTAATGTGAAGGGATCTGATCAAGTTTCGGAATTATTTTAGATGCATTTCAATAAGTGCTATTGAGAATGCATATGGATTTACAGCGTACAAATTTACCCATGACCTTTTTAGGTGACCTGTGTGAAGCTGTTGCCTGTTCTTCATATTGCTGAGTGGAGGGCATATATGTTTATCGTTAAAGTCTTGTCCTTCACTTATTCAATTTACTATATAAACAACTTCAAATTTAGTACAAATTTGAGGAAGTGGTTTCAAATTCAAAAGGAAACCAGAAATGATTGATTGTTTCGTTGCAAAATAATCAGGCAATTATTTGCATATGATTCTGTGTCATGAACCATGCATAACCTTTTCCAATCAGTGAAGGATGGTATGAGAAATCTATTCTCAGATCCACAGGGAATTGCGTCCAGAATCTAATAATTAAATCCTTTCAGTCTCGAAGAGAAGAGGTTTTAGCAGTTGTGAATTTACTGGTCAGTCTCCTCCAAGGAACAGTTAAGTTTTATGTCAATTTGGAATCCGAATCCCTGAGGCAGGAGCGCGAGGTGCCCACGGACCCCTTGTCTGCTTTCAAGGATCGCTAGGTGCCGCAGGGGCTTGAGTGCTTCTTAGATGAAAGTAACAACATTTTTGTTTGATATTTATATGTATATTCCCCATTTTAGATAGATGTCTCAGAGTTGCGTTTTCACAGTCATTTTGTACCTGTAAGTAAACGTACTTTTGTTGGGGTGGAGTGTGGTGTTGAAGGGAGTAGTGTTTGGGTGTGTCTCCTGAATGGCCTGCAGAAAGGTTTAATTACTTAAAGGCTACCTATCCAAAACTGGCCATGCAGTTTGAGCCTGGTCTGGTAGGTTTTCTTTTTGCGAAGATAAAATAAACTTGAGTTGCTGGAGAACAAATATAAAAATCAGGAAGTGCTGGATACATTCAGCCAGTCAAGCTACATCTGGGGTGGCACGTTAGCGTAAGGCTACTACCTTACAGCGCTAGAGTCCCGGGTTCAATCCTGACTACGGGTGCTGTCTGTATGGAGTTTGTACGTTCTCCCCATGACCTGTGTGGACTTTCTCCGAGATCTTCGGTTTTCTCCCACACTCCAAAGACGTACAGGTTTTTACTTTAAATTACTTGGTACAAATATCCCTAGTGTGTGTAGGGTAGTATTAATATGCAGGGGTCGATGCAGACTCAGTGGGCTGAAGGGCCGGTTCCGCGCTATATCTCAACTAAACTAAACAAAATAAATCAGTGGGAAGAAAAACAGAACTGACATTTCATGTTGAAGACCCTTCATCAGAGGATGGGTTCTAAAACGTTAGCTATGTTTCTCTTCCCACAGATGTTGCCTGACACGCTGATTGTATCCGGCATTTTCTGTTTTTATTTTAGCTTTCCTTTCAAGTCTCACTGGAACAGGCTGCATATTATTATGAAGTCCTGATTCCATATAAATACCTTGTGCCAATGAGGCCATGCTTGTGTGATTTTAATTTTGTAAAAGTGGCATTCAAATTTGTGTTGTAAGCCATTGTACGTCATTGCTTATGCCTGGTTGCTCTTGTACAAATGCATGGAGTCTGGAAATAATTTATTATATTTTTCATTGAAGTGCCTGATCAATATGAGTGCCTGATCAATAAAACCTTAATAATGCAATATAATTTCTGTGTTCATATTTAATAGAACTGACAATTTCCTAATTTTGTGGAACATTTCTTCCAAAACAGTGCACCTTGCTTAAAATTGAATTGCATCACTTCCAAACATTGCTTGGGGCAGTTTTATTTAGTAGTGTTAATTACAGTGCATGCATGCGTTTGGAAACTGGCATCAGCATAAAGCTTTAATCACTTGGAAATCTCTTCTTTTATATAAGTGACATCAAGCTGTTTTGTTGGCTTGTATTTGATTGCACTAGGAAGCAGCTTGTGCATCTATTGTTTCCACTGAAATAATGAGTGAGAGTCACAGACTTGGGCTAAAGTATATCTTTCTTATCTTTCATAATTTGCAGCGAGTTAGGTTCTTGGAAGTCTAATTAAAAAGTGATTTCCAGACTTGCACACTATGCGTCTTCAACAGCTACTAATGATATATTTGAATCTGACGTACTTTAAAAAGCCTGGAGTGGTTCGGAAAGTCCAAAATAATAGAGTGAGCTGGGTACACTGTTGGGCATCTTGCAGCTGACAGATACTGGGAATTGGAGAAATGGGTTGCTTCAGTGAAATGATTACAGTCTGGGTGACAAGTACCCAAAAATAACATTAGAAGTTGATTTTAAAAAGAGAACACTCTGGCAATGATTACAGTTGTGGGGATTTCATTAACAGACCATGGTATTTTGTATGAAATATTAATAGGCTCCTTATCCATCAGAGAATCAGAAAGCGTGCTTTTCCTTCATATGAAAAAAATGTTAAAATAAATAATTTAACAGTCTTCCTTGCTCTTTCTATTTTCAGAGTCACGATGCAAGGGGGTTGGGCAATGTGACTGGATTGGCAACATATAGGTCATGAACATTATGACGAGCTGTAAAGAAGGGTTACATTGTCGTGTTAGACTCAGCTGGTTCATTAATTTCCTGTAGGATAGAGCCAACTATCTCTAACCAGTCTGGTTCATATGTAACTGCATTCTAAAATTATGTGGCTGACTTGATAACTAGAGTATTACAACAAAGTGGGCTAGGAATTAGCAATAAATATAAACTTGTTGGTGTTGACCACACAACCGATCTTTAATCGAACTTTACTGGACTTTATCTTGCACCAGGGGCGGAAATCCTGGGGGGTTGGGGGGGCACGTTCCTCCCATATTTTGAGACGTGGGGGACAATCCCCCCCATGTTTTGTAATCCGGATTGTGAAATTCGGTGAAAAATAAACTATAAAAATCTCCACTTTCCGCGAGACAGTGGGGGTGTCACTGTTAACGCTTGTTAAATGTCTCCATTAACATCGTATTAACACAATGTGTCACCAATTGTGTTTTGACCTTCAAGTATTACTGAAGGTATTCACGGAGAATTTCTTTAAGCTGTCTGATGCGGGTACAAATAACATTTGAACTAATTGGATGTATTGGTGCATGGGAAAGATTTAAACGGGTATCGCTTTTAAATGGGTCGGGTCATTAAGTGCTCCGGTCGAACGGGTTCCATGCTGGCTTGCAGGTAAGTACCTCATTCACGATCACAAGTTATTTAGTATGTTTTTCCCATCTCTCTCTCCCCCCTCCAAGGTTGGTGCTTCTGTTTGCCTTCGTTTTATTTGTTTCAGTGTTATTTATCACATTGTGATTCATTGTAGCTTTTGAAAGATTCAAGCGGGTATCAGACGCTTTCTAAGGGCTGAATCGACCCGTTCGCAAGGCCTTACATCGCCCAGCACGGCTCAAATTCAATATGCTGCATCGAGGCGATCGAGGCTCCCAATATTGAAGTCCCCGCCGGCCGATTTTAAGCCGCGCCAAGCGATGAAAGGCCCTGCAAATGGGCCGATTCAAGCCCCACGAATCGGGCGGACGAAGCTGCTGTTGCTGGAGTTCAGTCAGTCACCAACCAGGTCAGCTCCTGATGTTACCGTCCACAGGGCCCACGGCCGAAGCCTCCGAAGCCTCGCGTGTGTGTGTGTGCGCGCCCACCAAGAAATTGTCCCCCCCCTTGTTTTGACAGCGATTTCCGCCCGTCTTGCACTAAACATTATTCCCTTTATCCTGCATCTGTACACTGTGGACGGCTTGAATGTAATCATGTTTAGTCTTTCCGCCAACTGGATAGCACACAACAAAAAGCTTTAAACTGTACCTCAGAACACGTGACTATAAACTAAACTAAATTAAATATCAACAGAAAATGATAAATAAGATATATAATCTGTGGCCATAAGGAAAATTTGCTTATTTCTTTAATAATGTAATTTTTATTTCTCTCATCTCCCAAACATTTTGCTTGCTTACTGTAAACTTTGAATTATGCTGTACAAGCGATCATTTTAGAGGGAGTGCAATTTTCTCTCCCTTTTTGAAATTCTTGAATCAGTCAAGGATGTTGGAATATCTTGCGTTAAACATAAGTTTCAAAGTAAAATCTTTAAATGTATTCCAAGGTTATCTGAGTTTTAATTGTCAAATATCACCCATCCATATATGTTAACCAACTAGGATAATATTTATGTAATGGTATAATATTTACTAAAATCTCTTGTAATTTCAAACTGTATTCCTTGCTGGCAATTTATTTTAAAAGATAGAACGGTTGTCTGCGACAAGTATCTTCTTTTATGAAGACACAACTTTGGTTTGTGCATTGCTCAACATTAAATCCTATTGAATCAAGTTTGCTAAAATAAACGTTGTTATTTTAAAATTGAGAAGTGACCAAGTCCTGCGTACGGATACCTATAATCCTATGGACAGGTTTATAGTTCTGCAATGAAGAAAAGCCTTTAAAATCAAAGGAAATCTTGCTGTAATCTTTGGACATTGAAATAATGGAAAAAGGAATGTATTTAGCATTTTTGTGCTTTTTTGTTAGTATATTTATATGTATATATTTTTTGATGGCAGAATCATTTTCTTAATTATTAAAGATATGGAGGCCTAGACATTTTATTGCCCAGCATTTCATTTTTGTGCTACACTAAGAATATGATCATACTTATAGCATTGAAATTCTTTTTGACATTTTCTACTGAGACCTTCATATATTTAATATGTGCTTTGTTTAAGGTCGCATGTACACGGCTTGTTCCATCTAGAGCCTGACTTCTTACAAGATACAGTATGAACTACTTTGATTTAGTAAATCATAGAATGAGTTTCAGCAAGTATAATATAAGCTTTTTTGGTAGTTATTTAAAAAGTGCACATTGAGTTAAATGTAAACTTTAGCATTGAACCATATCTTGTTAAAATGGCAAAATGTTCTTTGTTAAAGGTGGATACATTTGAAGGCATGGATCTATAATGACTGCTTCCTGGAAAACTTTCACCCAAATGTGTAAAATACCTGTTTATTTCATATTTTATTTCATCCACTTTTGGAAAGAACAATAAAATGCCTTAGCTCTACTTAGCTCTGGGAATTTTGAAAACAGCAATAATGTACACCATGCAATTATGCATCTACGCAATGTCCTTGTAGAGTCTTGATCACTTGAAAACTGGTTTTACAGTTTTTTGAATTAAATTAAGTACTTTGATTAGGCATAATGAATTCCCAGCGGTGATGCTTTCCTCATCATTACTACCCGAATGCTGGTAAATCCAATCTTAATTAAAATCATATTTAATTGTGCAGAAGAGAAATATAGTAAAATATTCTAAATTGAAATTTAAACACTTGCCTTGATTTAAATATTAAAAATAAACTGAACACAGAAAATGTGGTGTCAGTATTACAGGATTTTCTCCCATTTGGAAGAGAATGGGTTCATTAGGGACAGTCAACATGGCAGTTGTTCATGGCAGGATGTGTTTTATGCAACCTGATCAAGTTATTTGAAGAGGTGACGAAGGTAATCTAGATTTTAGTAAAGCATTTGATAAAGTCCCACATGATAGACTCTAATCCAGAAGATTAATGTACATGGGATTGACAGTGACTTGGTTGAATGGATTTAGAACTGTTTCACTGATAGAAGACAGAGATTTGTGGTGGAAGGACAATATTCAGACTGGTGGTCTGTGACCAGTGGTGTTCTGCAGGGATATGTGCTGGAACCTCTATTGTTTGTGTTTATATATCAATGAGTTGGGTTTAAATGTAGACGGGTTGGTTAGTAAACTTGCAGATGGCACCAAGATTGTTGGGGTCACAGACTGTGAAGAAGGCTGTCAAAGTATACAGTGGGTTATTTATATGCTACAGACATGGGCAGAGAAATGGTAGGTGGAGATTAATCTGGGCAAGTGTGAGGTGTTGCACTTTGGTAGTGGAATATAAGGGGAAAATATACAATTAATGGCAAGACGCTTAACAGCATTGTTGTACAGAAGGATCTTGGGGTCTAAGTCCATAACTTCCTGGATGTGGCAACACACATAGAGTGGTAAAGAAGGCATTTGGTATGCATGCCTTCATTGGTCTGGGCATTGAATATAAGAGTCAGAAAGTTGTGATGCAGTTTTATAGAACTTGGGTTAGGCCGTATTTGGAGTGATGCATGCAGTTCTGGTCGCCTCATTACAGGAAGGATGTGAAAGATTCGGAAAGGGTTCAGAGGACGTTTACCAGAATGATAACTGGATTAGGGGTATTAGCTACAGGGAGAGGTTGGACAGACTTGGAATATTTTCTCTGGGCTCCTGGAGTTTGAGGGGAGACCTGATAGATGTATAAAATTATGTCCTATAGACAGTCAGAACCTTTTCCTCCAATTGAAATATCAAATACTAGAGGGCATAGCATTAAGGTGAGAGGGGCATAGTTTAAAGGAGACGTGCTGGGCAAGTTTGTTTACATTTAAAGTGGTAAGTGCTTGGAACACACTGCCAGGGGTGGTGGTGGAGGCAGATACGATAGTGGCATTTAAGAGACTTTTGGATAGGCACATAGATATGCAACAAATGGAGGGTTATGGCTTATGGGCTGTCAGATAAGAGTTAATGTTGGCATCATGTTCTGCACAGACATCATGAGTGGTGGGGCCTGTTCATGTGCTGTTTTGTTCTATATTCTAATAAATATAAGATAAGACAGTAAAGAAAGAGATGGCAGCAATTTGTCCTTGTGGAGCAGACAAAGGCTTCGAAACTCGGAGTGGGACAAAGGTCTTGGTGGTGTGTTAAGGAAGGAACTGCAGATGCTGGAAAATCGAAGGTACACAAAAATGCTGGACAAACTCAGCGGGTGCAGCAGCATCTATGGAGCGAAGGAAATTAGCAACGTTTCGGGCCGAAACCCTTCCCCAGACTTGGTGGTGTACTTGACTAAGTGAACCATGACATGGCTTAGAAAAACACTATTCCTTTGATTTGACGGCAATTAAAGTTATTTTTGTTATTTTAAAATAACAGCTGAAAACTCTCAATTACAGTATTGACACTAATCAAAGCTAGCCATTAAAGGAAAAACTTATTGTTTGTCTAACTTAAAGTGATAATGATGTACTTATACAGACGTGTTATCTGTGATCCCAGAGGGGTAAAATCAGAATTATGACACGCCATTGCATTGAAACTTCCAGCCGCACTTAAACAGGCCAAAATTATTGGTATTTTAAAAAAAAACTGAAATAAATATGACAGAAAACAGTCAGCAAGTCATAGAGTCTGGGGCAAGAACATTAAACCCGTACAATACAATATACAATACGGTTTTATTCGTCACATTGCACGTAAAGTGCAAGTGAAATGAATTTGCCAGCAGCGGTACAATGATAAAGAACACACAATACACAATAAAATTTTAACACAAACATCCACCACAGCATTCATCACTGTGGTGGAAGGCACAACATTTGGCCAGTCCTCCTCCATTTTCCCCCGTGGTCGGGACCTCAACCCTCCGCAGCCGTCGCTGCGGGTGTCCAGATGTACAGACAGGTAAAAGTCCAGGTAAGTCCAGAGTCGGCTCTTCCCCACCGGAGACCACGGCTTTAGGTTGGTGTAGGCCGCAGGCCGGCGGTCGAAGATTTAAAGTTCCCGCCGTGCCGCAGCCAGAAGCACCGCAGGGCCGGCGGTCGAAGCTCCCCTCCAGGGGTGATGGTAAGTCCACGCCGGGCCCGCGGTAGAAGTAGGCCGCGGGACGGCAGTGGTGGCTTCTTCTCCCGGGTCCCGGGCTGCGGACGCCGCGCCAGCTGGAGCTCTGCAGACTGCGACTTCAGGCTGCCGCGGGCCAGTGAAACGGAGCGCTCTACTCCGGCGAGCCCCAGCGAGGGCTCGCCCGCACCACGCCGAGAGTCCACGCTGCGCCCGCCGCTGAAGGCCGGGCTCATCTACAGGAAAGGCCGCCCGATCCTCGCTGTTAGGCCACGGGGGAGGCGACCTGGAAAAAGCCTCTCCGTGGAGGAGGCGACCGAAGCGGTTTCCCCCTCACCCCCCCACACCACCCCCCACACAAAACACACAAAGAAACATTAAAAACATACTTTAAAACATACTAAAAAAAATAAAAAAAAGTAGAAAAATACAGACACGCTGCTGACAGGGCGGCGGCTTGCAGCGCCCCCACCGACCAAATGCCATTCCACCAAACCCATCAATTCACCAACTGCCCAGCTACATATGGGGTAATTTACTGTAGTCAATTAACTTCCCAACCAGCAAGTCTTGGGAGCTGTGGGAGCAAACTGGATATCTGGGGGAAATTAACATGGTCACAGGAAGAATGTACACACTCCATTCTGACAACACCTGAGGGTGAGGAGGTCAAAGTTGGGTTGTTGGAATTGTGAGGCAGCTCACCACTGCACCATCATATTTATCTATGCCATACCCATCATTCAAGAAAAGTACCAATTCCATAAAGTTGCCACAATGGAAGTAATTGAACTCCACAGAAATTGTGAACAGACTCTTCATGAATGAACAAATGTCCATTTAGTAATAATCCAGTGGAATGGCAAATCTTGTTATGGTGAAGACTATAGTTTATGTACTGTAGACTGTATCTTTGCTGCACAGTTAGAGCCACAGTGCATTCTGTACTTTATCTGTGCAACAGCAGCCATGAGCCAAGGAGCCCAGCCATTGAAGTCAAAATCTTATCTGCAGCAGGCACAGTGGCTGCTTTGTTTGGCTAACTAGGCATGAAAGCGTAAAATAAATTGTTTTGATTTCTCTGGATTTATTTTCAATACACTTGGGACAAACAGTGTTATATCAGATTTGAAAAATGTAATAATTTGTCTAGCTGCATATTTTTAAACATGGGAAGGTACTTAAATGTTTCTCAAGAGATGCATAAGACATTGCCAAAAATCCTGTCTGGGATTTTTCATAACGTTACTTCATTTTCCCATCATTTACTGGATGAATAGTCTCAGAAAAGTGGGGGTAATTTTGAACTTTGGCAACCTTTGGTCTTTATTTCTTCCCATAATCTGGCCCTCTGGGGATGAGTGTTTGAAACCACAAATTGCTTGGTTCTCAGGCCTGAAACTAGTCCTGAATTCAGTTAGTCAACATGGATAACCATATGGATTAAGTTGACAGGTACTCAGTCACAAACACACTAAATGACATTGTAAAAATAGTTTTAAAGCTTTGATTTAGAGCAGCAGCATAAAGCTGAATAGAAAAAAGTTTCAGCAGATGCAAAGACAAAGGAATCTATTTGCCTCCAAAAATTATAAAAGTAACAAAAGGATTAAAAAAAAAACTATTGAGAGTAATGGAAAGGAAAACAAAGAGTGAAAGGGATAGAAAGGCAAATAAATAAAAGAATTATGACTATTGAAAGCGAGAACCACTAAAAAAAGGTTCATTCATTAAAGACATTGTTTGATCTGGTAACACTATTCATTGCAGAAGGAGGGGGTTGAAATACTAAAGGCACAAAACAAAACCAAAAAGATCATTTTTTTAAAATGGAATGATAATGGCGAATATAACAAAACATAAAATTAATAAATTTCCAGAACGTGATTGTTTTCAATCCTGGAATACAAAGCAGGCAACTTTTTTTAGAAACAAAAAACTGCAGATGCTGGTTTATATCAAAGTTAGACACAAAATGCTGGAGCAACTCAGCGGGTCAGGCAGCATCTCTGGAGAAAAAAGATGTAACGTTTTGGGTCGGGACCCTACATCAGACTGAAGAAGGATCCCGACCCAAAACATCACCCATTCCATCTCTCCAGAGATGCTACCTGTCCCGCTGAGTTACTGCAGCATTTTGTGTCCATATTCCACAGGAATAGAAAGATTGGAGAAGCATTTTAAATCTTGTTTTGCCATTCTTAATAATAAATCTGATATTTATTTAACTCTAAAATAACCTACAGTTCACATATTTGGACCTTCATTGAAACTGCTTATTCTGCCTACATAGCATTGCTAGTCTCTGCTCTCACAAATTATGTCTGACCTTGCTCATTTTACTTGTTGAAACCTAAAAATGACTTATCCTAGTTTTCTCCAAGCCCTATTCTCCTCCCAACTCTGTGCTTTCATCTGTTGAGACCCTATGGATCTGAATTCTCTCTCTAAACCTATTTATCTCTCTACCTCCCTTAACTCTTTGAAGAGGCACCTAAGAGACTACTAGACTAAGTGGGACCCGTTGGGTCCCATGTTTGCACGGGAGGGCTGGTCCCCCAACGCAATATTCCACCTCTCCACCAATTCCAATATTGGTGGCCAGTGGGGGGGGGGGGGCTTTCTGGATAGCTAGTATGGGTGTTGTGGGCCGAAGGGACTGGTTTCCAGAGGGCTAGTATGGACATTGTAGGCCGAATGGATTCTTGGGCTGGCAGCTCAGTCACTCAGGCCTGGTGGGCTGGCAGCTCAGTCACTCAGGCCTGGTGGACTGGCAGTTCACGCAGAGTGCAGGCCACCAAATTCAAATGGAATTTCATACCATTTCAAGCAGAGTGCAGGCCACCAAACTCAAATGCAATTTCATACCATTTCAAGCAGAGTGCAGGCCACCAAATTCAAATGCAATTTCATACCATTTCAAGCAGAGTGCAGGCCACCAAATTCAAATGCAATTTCATACCATTTGGGCTTTATACTCCTGCCCCCCCCAGAAGGGGCGTTACCTTCATCATCAGGCGAGAGGACCAATCAGCTGATCTCAAGATTATTTAAACATTCATAACTTTTTTATTTTTCATTGATCAGAAAAATCCTCGGGGCTGCCTCAGCGGAGGAGGACTGCAAGTAACATGGCCAAAAATCATAGATATAAATTGTAGCATTTTTTCTAAAATCAATATACAGCGCAGACAGGAAGTGGTCAAGGTGGGACTTTTAGTTATTTAGATATCTTTGTACAAGCTTTTCATCAGCTCCTCTTTTACAAATTTCTGTCAAGTTTTATTTGAGCAGTGATGTTGGATATTTTGCTATATTAAATGCACTTTCTAAATATAAATTGTTAATCTTAATGATGCCGCAAGATCCCCACCACCCCAACTCAAAGTTAGGTTGAGTGATGGGATGTATTGAGGTGTAACTTATTTTTCCAGTTTAAAAATTATAAATGACCATATACAAGGATAAACTGTTGACTTAACTGAGAACATTCACAAGAAACTAAATTCAAAGGCAGGCCTTTGAGAAATGAAACCAGGTAGCACGTACGTAAATTGAGATCTGGTAAAATCCTTCCTGAGAATCCAGTTTACTAATTTGGATAGGAGTCATGCATAACAACAGAGCGTATTAGAGGTACAGACTGAAAGTTTTTGACCATCCCCACAAACAAAGACTAGTTCACATATAACCAAAAAAAGACACAAAGTACTGGAGCAACTCAATGGGTCAAGCAGCATCTATTAAGCACATGGATGGGTGACGTTTCAGGTTGGGACCCATTTTCAGACTGATTGTTTAGTTTGGTATTGTTTATTGTCAGGTGTACAGAGGTACAGTGAAAAGTTTTTTGTTGTGTGCTATCCAGTCAGCAAAAAAATTATACATGATTACAATCTGGAGGTAAGCGTTTTCACACTTTTGTATCCCTTGCCTGTGGGAAGAAGAGGGAATGCCCGGTTGAGACGTCCTTGTCTTGTCCCTCCTCTCTTCCAGCCTCATCCTCCTATTCCCCCCCCCTCCCGCAGCCAGTCTGCAGAAGGGTGTTGATACGAAAAGTCATCTAGCCATCTTCTCCAGCGATGCCCACTGAGCTACGGCAGCACTTTGTGTCCTTTTTTGTAAACCAGCATCTGCAGTTCCATTCACTTATAACCAAATATATTTTGGAATTTTTTCTGCACCTGCTATCTTTCAGAGAACAATGAGTGTTGCTGCAGACCATTCCCAGTGTCACTGTACACTTGAACGTATCTAGTGCTGAGAGCTTTGAAAGATGAGGACCTGCGGAATCTTGAAAAACTGTTGAGTAGACTGGAAAATTAGGCCTTAAACTGTGCAGCAATCAGTCACATATAAGCGACATGACGGCATCCCAGCAAATAATGCATTGTGGATCACAGTAACAAAAGAGGAACATATAGACACCTATCCATGTTCTCCGCTGCCTGACTCGCTGATTTGCTCCAGCACTTTCTCCAGATAAACAGGTATCTGTGGTCATATGAGAAGCAAATTTAAATGTGGGTTGAGCGGATGTTTTGGGAAGACGTTAAAATTTGGCCAGTTTGTTAACCAGTTTTTGTAAACCAGTGTCTGCAGTTCCTTGTGTCACTAAGGACAGATATTTGACCAGTGACTGATTCTGAGCTTGTTGGTTAACTCCTCATCTTTTTTACAAGGCACTGTTAAGCAATAGAAAATAATCAGTGAATATGAGGGAATGTAAATGTTTACTTTCTTGAACCTTCAGACAGTAATTTATTTTTGGTTATCTTTCTGTTTTTCGTCTGATGTTAGTCATGTTGATAACACAGGAAGGGGGAGCGGCTCTGCTGTTGGTAGGTCAATATGAGGAATTTAATTTTAAAACCACAATTAACTTTAGTCCCATTCTTGATGAACCATTGTTAGGATGTCACAGATTGCAATTCCATTTCCATTTTCACACAAGAGGCAGATGAGCTGTCTTAATGTGTTTTGTGAGGAAATTGGTCAGAAAGTGTGTGGTTTTCCTAGATAAGCTATGGTCATCTGAGAAGTGGATGTTTTGGGAAGACATTAAACTTTTGCCAATTTGTTATTCCCTCTGGCCATTCAGAACGTCATTCAGCTCTCAGGGATCTTCAAATCTGTGGGACAGAGTAGAGATGAACAGAATATCCAGCCATTTAAACATACAGTTTCCTGTATATTTGCTTGCTATAAAATCTTATGAACCTCTACTCCCACCAAAAATGCCATGTCAACTATTAGGAAAGATGAAGGAAATACATGTGTTTTGGGAGATTGAAGCATAGACTCTGCTCTGTAACATTTTGGGGGAGTCATGATAACATTGCAAGGCACCCTAAATCAATTTGTGAAAGTCACTTAAAGAATAAAAGCTTATGTTCTGCGGTTCACAAAGCTGTTGGGATTTGTTGTGCCAAACTGGAAGATGTGGCAGAAATCAGCAGCAAGATCTTGGAATGAGCTTGAGGCTAGGATGCTGGGAGGTTACATGATCCTGGTCTCCATGGCCGAAGCAGCCAAGGCACATGTGAGGCTGTATTTGAGATTGTAGGACATCAGGCACCAGGACGTCAGAGAATGGAGTTTGAATATTGGCCCAGTAAATGACATGGTTTCAAGGGAAACTGGGTTATTAAAACCTAGTTGTTCTGTGAGTAAGCCCAAGCAGTCATTTTTCAGACCAGAGAGGTAGACAAATCTCTGTGGACAAATTTTGTTCATTGCAATACATTGGATGTCATTTGGGGGAGATATCTGCTAGAAAAATGGTGGCAAGGAGAATGAAAATACTGCTAAAAATGAAATGATGAATCTTTGTGTAAGGGATAAGACTCCCAGAGAAATAGATGAAATTGTTCACCTCTGGCTCAAACCAATTTTTAAGAACACTGTAGTGATGATTTTTCTTTTTAAGATCTGGTCCAGATTGTTTCAATGATAACCAAGGGCATATTATTGCATTTGCAAATACAGTGTGTTGATGGAGGAAAAAGTTCAACTTGTGTTTATGAAAGATCTTTCATGGCCTTGAAACATCCCAAAGCAAACAGGGAACTTGTAAAAAGTGGTCACCATTGTAAAACACATCGCACGCAGCAGTGTCCAACACGTAGTAATGTAATAGTCACTTTGTTTTAACGATATTGATTGAGTATTACAGCCGGTGAAGACACCAGGAACAACAAATCCAATCCTTTTCTAAAGAAATATAATTTGATGTTTTCATAAGGAGGTTGATAGAATATGTGTTTGAAGTATCAACACAGAGCCCCTCTGAGTGAAGAGCACCCATTCTGCTGCAGGTTGGCTCCCAGTACTCAAATCTCTGGACTGAGATTTGAGCCCATTGAATTGAGAGCCAGAAGTAAGAATGAGCATCAGAGCAATGGCTGATAGAATAGCGTGTTCTTATTTTAAAAGATGGCAAGCAGAACAAGGGAATAACTGATGGTAAACTTCAAAATAAAATGTAATTTCATAATACAGACTGGATAAAGAAAATGTTTGCATGCATGCATGTAATTGTCTTAATGCAACATAGCTAATTTAGTTGTATGAGGTGTATTTATTGTACCATGTAGAAACAGAACTGCTAATTGTCACAGCATGGTCTCAGAAAGAGTGATAAAATGTCTGACCAGATAATCCTTTTAATAAGATCTTGTTGATGTTCGCTGAAGGTAGTTATTAGTCAGGTATGCACCTTGGAATATAAATCAGTCCCACAATGTTTCTGCTTATGGAGCTGTGACTTAATGCCTTATCCAAAGGTAGCATATCTATCCCCTTAGAGATGCAGTGCCAACTTAAATTATCACTTCACACTCCAGAGTGGAGCTCGAAACACCAATTTTCTGACTCGTAGGAAAGAGAGCCATCACCAAGCCATGATTAACATTATACATTTTGTTAATATTGATAAGATTAATTTTAGGCTTATAGGAAATGAGCTGAAACCTGATAATGCACTGCAGTCTGGAGGATTGTTTTCTATCTGACTTTAGAGGCAGCTTACCTTCCCGACCACTGTCAAAATTAAGGTCAATTCTGAATTTGGGGCCGTGCGGGCTCCAGAAACCTCATGAACCAGGAACTTCACCCAGGATTATATCTCCTCTATTAAGAGCTCAAAATTTGTGTTAGAGAAATGATTTATCTGCTCTACGCCTGAGCTGCTATTACTCACAAAATAACAGGCACAGCAGGTGTGCTGGTTAGCGGGCACAGGCATGATGTTATTTTGAAGATAGACACAAAAAGCTGGAGTAGCTCAGCGGGACAGGCAGCATCTCTGGAGAGAAGGAATGGGTGACGTTTCCGGTCGAAACCCTTCCTTGGGTTAATTTCCTCAGATGCCCAGGACTCCTGAAATTGCTTTCAGTTAACATGCTTCACTGGGGAAAAGCACCATGATTATCTCCTCTCTCAGTTTACAAGTACTTGTACGAGAAGCAGTAAAATCATCCACTCAGAGCACTGGAAAAAAAAACTGGCGCCTGTTCCTTGAACATCATCATTTTAGCATGTGGTTTGGTCTGTGGAATTTCTAGCCCTTGTGTTTTCATCTTCGTTTGACAATTTATGCATTGCATTGTTCGTGTGTTAGCTATGCTTTCACTCAGTACATTAATATTTTAAAGGTTGAATTCTGATTCCTTCAAGCATGGGAGATAAGCAGGAACTGGGGCTTCAACATTGATCGCTGTTTTATGGTGCATTTTGCAGGCCGTGACTTCTGTTTCTTCCACAATTTTCATAAAGATTATTCATTTGTAATACGTAGTTAAGGTGCGTAATGTGTAATATAAAAGTGATCAGGAATTCTTGCTCCAAAACACCTTAATTGCTTGGCAGATTCCACGATAAACTAGAAATTAAATTTCTGTGGTCTTGGCCAATTTAGTAGTGGCCTCTGAAGCAGCTGTGGTATTTCTGTGGGAGTACAGTGAAATTTTGGCATCATATTTATCCAGTCTGTTGCATTAACCCATTGCTTTTCATCATGGGAAATGGACCCACAACACAATTTGCAATGCACAACTAGGAAAGAAATTAGAAACATTTTGATTAGATAAATAAACCACATTTTTGGTATCATAAAATCTTGTCAGGTCATACAGTGTTGAAAGAGGGCAAACATATTTAATGTTAACCGACTCTTAACCTAAGAAAAATTTAGAATATATACAAGTACTAGACTAAGTGGGACTTAGTAAACATGGGACCGGTTGGGCTGGTCCCCCAAAGCAATATTCCACCTCTCCACCAATTCCAATATTGGTGGCCAGTGGGGGGAGGGGTGCTTTCTGGAGCGCTAGTATGGGTGTTGTGGGCTGAAGGGACTGGTTTCCAGAGGGCTAGTATGGACATTGTGGGCCGAATGGATTCTTGGGCTGGCAGCTCAGTCACTCAAGCCTGGTGTGCTGGCAGCTCACTCACTCACGGCTGGTGGGCTGGTAGTTTCAAGCAGGGTGCAAGGCGACCAAATTCAAGTGCAGTTTCATACCACTTCAAGCAGGGTGCAAGGCCACCAAATTCAAGTGCAGTTTCATACCATTTCAAACAGGGTGCAAGGCCACCAGACTCAAGTGCAGTTTCATACCATTTCAAGCAGGGTACAAGGCCACCAAACTCAAGTGCAGTTTCATACCACTTCAAGCAGGGTGCAAGGGCACCAAACTCAAGTGCAGTTTCATTCCACTTCAAGCAGAGTGCAAGGCCACCAAACTCAAGTGCAGTTTCATACCACTTCAAGCAGGGTGCAAGGCGACCAAACTCAAGTGCAGTTTCATGCCACTTCAAGCAGGGTGCAATGTCCCCAAATTCAAGTGCAGTTTCATACCATTTCAAGCAGGGTGCAAGGCCACCAAATTCAACTGCAGTTTCATACCATTTCAAGCAGGGTGCAAGGCCACCAAAGACAGAGAGTCATGACCTCTCCCTCCCCCATCCTGCAGAGACTGAGCCACGCCCACACTTCCGGGTTTTATAGTCCCTCCATCCCTCCCACCGGAGGGGCGTGGCATGATTGACGAGAGAGAATCTCAACATTTTTAAAACATTAATAAGTCTTTTATCGATGGGCAAAATCCTCTTGTCCTGCGCAGCGGATGGGCACACTGAGTAAGTTGGCCAAAAATCACAGCCGTAAGTGGTAGCGTTTTTTCTAAAATCAATATGCAGTGCAAACAGGAAGTGATCAAGATTTGAGTTTTAATTATATTAATATTGATTAGGTATTTTAGTTTATGACTGTGAAAACAATTTATAAAACAATTGCCTTTAATGATTTGAGATTGTGGTGGATGTAAAACAAAATTCCTTTGTCCATTCATTCATTTCTTTCTTTTGTACACGAACAGCTCCAGAAACAAAACAAACTCAAATAATAAAGGGAACTAAACTACATGTAAAACCAGGCTGTTGTTTTGCTGTTGTTTATTACACACTACTGCCAAATTAGAATTTTACACTGTTGTTGATTAATAATACCCACGGAGGATTGAAGAGCTTGCTGCAGAAGTGAAAGCAAAATTATATGATAAAACAAATTCTTATCCAAAGTGGAAGTATCAGATTGGTAACTGTGGAAGCATTAAGATGAATGGAAGGCAAAATCTTGGACTGAAGTTTGACAAATTAGAACATTTGGAACAGTTACTTTTCCAGAGCTGAACACAGAAGGAATTGAGTACAGGAGAGGAAATGTGATTTTGAGTCGAGAGCAGTACAAAGAAGCAATCAGAGATGTTGCAATTAGAGCATGGGAGCAACAAGTAGATTCACTATGTGGTTCATACACTTCAAGTAGCATATATGATGTTGCAGCTGAAGAAGCTCATGTGATCCTCATGTCAGATGACTCTTGACATTCTTCAGCTGTTAGGCTAAGGCACTTCATTACTCTGCCTTAATGATAGTACTTGATCAAGGGCAGAATTTCTAATGATCAGCAACATCACAGGATATGTTATTTGATCCTGTTTCTTTGATGATTTACAGTTTCCCCCAAGTAATTTTGGAGAGTGCAGACACTTCATGCGGCATGGTGCATACTTTTCCTTTCGTTAACATCCGATAGGACATTTTAATAAATTTTAAATTCCTGTTGCCAATTATAAAGCTTGAGAGGATAACATTACACAGGGCTTTGGCATATCCATCTCCCAGTACTGTAATACCAAAATGTATTTATATGGATGACAGCGACATCAAAATGCTTTATGATTTAAAAATAATAAACAGTGCTGAATGCAATACCAGTTCAACAAATTCTCGATTTTCTCTTCATAGATTATACAATGAATTAAGTAAAGAATGTGGATATACTTCAGGACAGAAATCAAGTTAAACATTTTTTTTAATCTTCTTTCTGTAATGCTTCTTAAAAAAAATTCCCCTGCTCTAGTTCCCTAAAACATGGTCTTACTTATCCTCCCATTATTCTGCCCAACTGGTCATTTTTGAACAACAAAGTTTGATGCAAGCTAACTACTATCCAGGACATAACACTCACCTGTAACCTCAGCATTTTATTCACAAATGCATCTCATCATTTAGTGAGTCATTGGTCAGAATTCAATCTTTCCAATGCCAGGAACTAGCGACTGTTGAATCTTGGGGTCAGCTTTTATCAGCTAACTTACTACGAATTGTGAACTGAACCTGATTTAATTCTCTCTCAAGAGCTCCATGACACATATCATTGTAAAGTGTCATTGACAGTTTGCATTTCTTTTGTGACAATAAAATACCAGGACTGGAAATTAGTATGAGTGTGGCTATGTTTCTAAATGCACATATTAGAGTTCTAGGAGCATTAAATCTGATTGGTTGATCAGTGCACACATTTTGAATTGTGTCTTTGATATATCAGGCCTTGGAGGTTGGCGGGCGTGCATAATACCATCATTCATGCTAACATAAGTGATGAATGTGTGGTGGGGGGTAGGGTGGGAGGGTTTGCATGGCCATCCATCAAGACACATAATGGTTTGCCCCTTCAATGATTCCAATAGGAAGGCAAATCTGCCCCAAATGTGTATGAGTACTTAACCAGTGCTTTCTAGTTGAAAAAACAGCCCCCATGAAGAGAAAGTGATAAAATGGAAGTCCTGATGCTGATTTATACCAAAGATAGATACAAAATGCTGGAATAATTCAGCAGGTCAGGCAGCATCACTGAACAAATGGATAGATGACGTTTCCTTCATCATATGTGGGAGAAACAGGTTGGACCATCCACCAAGCTTTGCTTTATACGCCTGTTGAAGTTGAAAGAACCGCTCAATATGCTTTACTAAATTGACCAAGATATGGGCTTTATGGACAAGTTGCAGGTAAAATCTAACATTTATTTTGCTACAAAGTAGACCTAAAGTTCCTAAGTTCCAGGAACAGAATTAAGCAATCTGGCTCATCATGGCTGATCAATCTTTCCCTCTCAACTCCATTCTCCTGCCTTCTTCCTGTATCCCCTGACACCCATACGAATCCTTACTCATTACAGGACAAGAACAGAAAATGTCTTGGGAAATTGAGAAGTTATTGAAGAAAATAAGCAATTAATATTGAAATTATGTGATTATTTTTTGGCAAGTTTTGGAAATATGAGATGCTGTTCCTCCAATTTGGGTTGAGCCTCACTGACAATAGAGGAGGCCTCGGACAGAAACCCTGAACCATTTAAAATGGAAAGCCCAATAAATGGAGGTATTCGGGAACTATGGGCAGGCACTCAACATATGATGTTCCCCTGTTTCCTGCTCTTAGAAAGAAAAAAAAAGCAGGTGGTTGAACTCAGCAATAATTTGGTGTTTGTTCAGTAATATTGTTATTGACCAGAAAAATGTATTAAAAGGTGATTTCTATCTACGTCAAACAGTTTTACATTTCCTTTAAATGTTCACTGTACTAAAATGACTGATCTAAGCTGTCTGGTTACCAAATGATAATATTGAGATCTTTATCACAAGTATATATTGCTATTGCAATGCTCAATTATCACGAAAATATTCAAAATTGCTTTCAAAGTTAAACATATCAATAATCAGCCAATTATAACACAATACCAAAGTAAATTGCCAAACAAATAAGTTATACATTTTTCTCATGTTAATATTCAATGGTAAAGTAATGGATAATGAATCAATAGTTTTCTTTTTTTTGTTTTAGAGATACAGCGCGGAAACAGGCCCTTCGGCCCACCGAGTCCACACTGACCAGCGATCCCTGCACACTAACACTATCCTACACAAACTAGGGACAATTTACATTTATACCAAGCCAATTAACCTACAAACCTGTACGTCTTTGGAGTGTGGGAGGAAATCGGAGCACCCGGAGAAAACCCATGCGGTCATGGGGAGAACGGACAAACTCCGCACAGACAGTACCCGTAGTCAGGTTTGAACCTGCGTCTCTGGCGCTGTAAGGCAACAACTCTACCGTGGTGCCACTGTGCCACCCTCAATAGTCCTCTGTAGAATTCTAGTTAACAAATACAGAGAAATGTATAGCAACAAGAGCAACTTCATACTTTAAGAGTATACTTCTCATGCTAACATAATAAAATATGCCAAGGTGCTTTAGAGGAGTCACTGATTCATTTTTTTTCCTGTTATTCAAAGTTAAAAATACAAAAGTACAACCTCACAACTCCAGATACATGAATATTTAAGTAGAGGATGTTAATAGTCCACAAAGGATTGTGGAATTTTCTTCAAAAGTGGCCTCTATTAGTTTTCAAATGAAAGTTTTACATGATCTGCTAATGTGAAATAGCCCAAGAAGCGTTGGAACATTTTCTACTCAACCTATTTAGCCATGAGAATGCAGTAAAACTAATTGTAAATGTGACTCCTCAAAATTGTCATGTCATTTTTAATACTTCCTGTTTCAAGTTATCCGCAGGCAAAATGGAGACATTAAGATCTGATTATTTTTGATTTGTTTCTGTCCTGAAACCCAACCAGTCTAGCACTGTCTTTTAATATCTGCATGTCCACTGATCGGAAGATAGATACAAAATGCTGGAGCAACTCAGCAGGACAGGCAGCATCTCTGGAGAGAAAGAAAGGGTGGCGTTTCAGGTTGAGACCCTCTTCACAAGTCTGAAAAAGGATCTCGACCCGAAACGTCACCCATTCCTCCTCTTCTGAGATGCTGCCTGTCCTGCTGAGTTACTCCAGTATTTTGTGTCTACGGTTTAAACCAGCATCTGCAGTTCCTTCCTACACATTTCCACTGATCGGATTGGTTTTGATAGTCACATTCCTGACTTCTAACAGGTTTGATAGGTTGGTGTGATACTGACAAAACTTAAGCAGAATTCAGCTGGTTTTTTTTAGTGCAAAAAGATGATTCACAGGTAGATGTGCGAATGCGCGACTTGAAATTTTACTTGATAAAATAAACGTTGCTTTTAGAATTTAAAAAATAGAAGATGAACAGTTTATTTCCGCAGAAGGTCTCGGAATGAGAAATGGAGCCTCATCGGAGCCTCAAGGGCAAAAACAGTTAGATAAATTGTTGGGATCCCTTGAAACTGTTAATCATTACTGACATTATTTACTGTAATAGTAGAGATGAGAGGGACTCGTACATTACCTAGAAAGTTCAAAAATGTTTTGCTCCAGTGATACATTTTAAATTGCCAATACCAACTTGAGGATTAATTTACTGCTCCCTTTACGTGGCTGTATAAGGAGAACATACCTCTGGTTGTAGGAAAGTAGCTGGAGAAGATATTTTTTGTGTCATCTAGCTTTGTCATATAATATCCTGAAAAATTGCACTGCATATAGTTGTATAAACACCATAAGGACAGTTGGAAATATAGACAACTACGGTTGGAGAAAATGAACCATTTCTTGATCTGGCGCATAATGCGCTAATATGGTAAGATCCACGTTGGTTAACGCTACGATACACTGACTTAACGGGTAAGTCAATTATTAGAAGTGAACTCTGGAACTACACTGACCAAAAACACGTTGTCATGAACTATTTATGGTGCAATTAATTCCATTAAAAAATATTTTACTCCCTTTCTATGAATGAAAAGATAGAGTGGAATACTGAAAATCTTGATTTAAAAATAGCCCAGTTATTATTTGGAAACTTATATGGAAACACAAGAGGCAGCGGATGCTGGAATATTGAGCAAGAAATTAGCAGGTCAGGCAGTATCTGTGGAGGGAAACGGACAGACGACTCAAATCATCGTGAATCTATTTCCTCCACTGATTCTTTGACTTGTTGAGTTCCTCCAGCAGTTTGCTTTTTGCTCCTGTTCTTACAAGCTGGGCTTGTCATTAGTTGAGGGACTGACAATTTTATACAACAAAATAAAAAAATAGCCACTGACAGTTATGTTGTTTATTTTCAATTTCAATTTTAGTCTTGTGAGCTACAGAATAGGCAAAACTATTAATAGCCTGGTCATATGAATGTAATGGATTTGTTTCTGTTTGTAAAATTATTGCACTGTCATAAAAACGTACCTGGTTTGCTGATATCCATTGGGGGGAAAACATCTGTCTTTTCCCATCTAACCTAAATGTGATTCCAAACTCAAAACAATATGTTTGCCTTTGCTTCTTCAAATGGACTCGGAAAATATTTCATTATATAAAAATAGCTACAACTTATGTGAATACTTTTATGGCATGGACAGAACAGTTTAAGGCAGCAACATGCTGTCACCATTCATGGCCCTTTTGGGTAATAAATACCAGTCATGCCACTGATGTTGACATGACATGAGGTTGCAAACACTAACGATGTCCAAAAGTGTTAGTTGTCATTTGTACTCGCCTCTTTATACCCTGTTTCATGGAAGTTGCTGCCTTTGAATGTACTAAGTTGACTGATTGGCAGCCAATGGCCTTGTGTGTGTTGATTGCTAGCAAACAAAGTTAAATCTCTCCTCCAAATTGAAATTTAGTGCTATATACTTGATAAGGAGAAGTGTTCATCACAAAAAGCATTTTGAATTCTGAAGGGTGAAATATTAACAGCACGTTGATGGAGGATAATGCAACACAACTGAGGTATGTTACAACTGGCTTCCATATGTTGCACTCAGCATTCATAACCCTGAACCTGAAGGTCATGACACCACAAAAGTCAGTCAAGAACATCTCATTTTACCTTGTGAGGCACATTTGCACGCAAAGGTTGTGGTTAATATTTAGAATCTTAGAACGGGTTGGGGGACACTGAGAAGAAAAACCTTGCTCCAATTTATTGATCCAGATGTTTGAGCCCACAATTTCAAAGGCCATTGCCTAAAGAGGTGTTCACCATAGCTTCTTAAAAACTAAATGGTATGTGTATCTCATAATGGAATTGCGTTGCAAAACATTTACCTTCCATGGTTCCATTCTAATCCCCCCCCCCGCCTCCCCCAAAACCTACAAACAAAATGTTTCCATAAGCCAGCTGCCTTACTGCAATCAGTGATTTGGTAACTATCTTTTTTTATTAATAAGAACAGGATCATAAGATAGCGCTTCAGAGATTATCTGTAGTGTGTCTGAATTTTCCAGCTCATTCGGGTGGGAGAGGTCCCAGTTTAATTCCCCTTTCCATTCCCACACTGACCTTTCTGTCCTCGGCCTCCTCCATTGTCAGAGTGAGGCTAAACACAAATTGGAGGACCAGCATCTTATATTTCGCTGGGGCAGCTTACAACCTAGAGGTAAGAATATTGCTTTCTTTACCTTCAAGTAACCCTTACATTCCCTCTCTCTCCATCCCTCCCCCACCCAAGTCACACCAGCTTTTCGTTCTCACCTAGCAAACAGCTAACAACAGCCTGTTTCCTTTAACATTGTTACTTTTTTTGCATATCTTTCATTCATTTGTTCTATATCTCTCTACATCATTGTCAATATCTCTTGTTTCCTTTCCTATTACTTTCCTCTGACTCTAAGATAGACACAAAAAGCTGGAGTAACTCAGCGGGACAGGCAGCATCTCTGGAGAGAAGGAATGTGTGACATTTCGAGTCGAGACCTTTCTTCAGTAGATTCAGAGGAAATGCATAAGAAGGAACTGCAGATGCTGGTTTAAACTGAAGATAGACACAAAAAAGCTGGAGTAACTCAATGGGACTGGCAGCATCTCTGGCGGGAAGGAATGGGTGACGTTTCGGGTCCAGACCCTTCTTCAGACTGGTTAGGGATAAGGGAAACAAGAGATATAGATGAAGATGTGGAGAGATAAAGAACAATGAATGAAAGAACAAAAAAAGTAATGATGATAAAGGACACAGGGCATTGTAAGCTGTTTGTAGGGTGAAAATGAGAAGCTAGTGTGAATTGGGTGGGAGAAGGATAGTGAGAGAAGGAATGCTGGGGCTACCAGAAGTGAGAGAAATCAATATTCTTACCACTGGGCTATAAGCTGCCCAAGCAAAATATGTTTCTCCAATTTGCGAATAGCCTCACTCTGACAATGGAGGAGACCAAGGACAGAAGGGTCTGGGTGGGAATGGGAAGGAGAATTAAAGTGTCCAGCAAACGGGAGATCAGGTTGGTTCAAGCGAGCTGAGCGAAGGTGTTCCGCGAAATGATCGCCCAATCTGCGTTTTATCTCTCCACATCACCATCTACATCTCTGGTTTCCTTTATCCCTGAAGAAGGGTCTCGACCCGAAACCTCACCCATTCCTTCCCACCAGAGATGCTGCCTGTCCCGCTGAGTTATTCCAGCTTTTGGTGTCTATCTTTGCTGTATCTCGAACTAAATTAAACTAATAAACTAAACATGAATCTCTTGCACAGAATTCCTCTGCCTCTGCACTGATTGTATAATTGCATTACTTATGTGGCCAGTCCAGGTAAATGTTTGGCCAAGAATGACACCAGGATGTTGATGATGAGATATTTGCTAATAGAAATGCTGCTTAATGCCACAGTGTGGTGGTCAGATTCTCTCTTATTGCTTTGTCTACCTTTGATCACATTTTAGTTGGTGAAAATGTACTTCATATCATCAGCTTTAAATGACTTTTAATAATAATAATAATAATAATAATAATAATAATAATGCATTTTATTTATGGGTGCCTTTCAGAACACTCAAGGACACCTTACAGTTAAAACAAGCAAATTACAAATATATAAATAAAATGAAACAAAAACAACATTTCCATGAATTTGATAGAAAGTGGAGTTACGTGGGATAGGCCAGTCTGAATAGGTGAGTTTTGAGGGAGGTTTTAAAGGTGGGGAGAGACTCTATGGTACTCTATGGCCAACGTTTAACTGGTTGGAATCCTTTACAATGTAGTTTGAAGCCGTTTTCCTCCTTCAGTGTTTCTGTATGGCTCTCAATTGCTTCATTTGATCTTGCAGTGCCAAGCTGTCATACTTAAGTTGTTTGACAGGAATAATCTTCTTTATTGCTCCTCTCTGAAATGCCTCCAGAGCTTGAGTGCCTACACTCTCTCAATGATCAGAATAGGACAGATACCATAGCACAAGAGAGAGAGAGAGAGAGAGACATTTATTTGTCACAAGTACCAATTGGTACAGTGAAATGTGTGGTCACCATACAGCCATACGAATAAAAAAAGAGCACAGAACACGATAGTCTTTAACATAGACATCCCCACACAGCGGAATCAACGTTTCCCAATGTGAGGGAAGGCACCAAAGTTCTGTCATCCTTCTCTGTTGTTCACCCGTGGTCGGGGGGCTCTCGAACCACTCGCTGTCGCCGCTAGGGGCGGCCCGATGTTCAGGCCCTCTCGCCGGGATGCTGGAACTCTGACGTCGGAGCGGGAGAACAACCTCAGTGGCTTGGACATCTGAATCGGCCACTTCCTATCGTAGTCCGCGGCTCCCGAAGTCCACAGGCCGTGCTGGGCGGAGATTCACGCTGGCGGCCCTCAGCAAAAGGTCCCAGGACTCCGCTCAAGTTGAAGTCGGCGCCGCCCGCGCTGGAAGCTCTACAAACCACAGCTCCGCAATGTTGAAGCAGCACTCCGGAGCTTCAAACGACAATCCAGGTAAGGCATCGCCCGCTCCGCAGTGAATCCAGTGATGCGCTGCCGCTGAAGCTTTGGCCGGTCCCTGGCAGGAAAGGCCGCGCCAATCCAGTTGCTAGGCCGCGAGGAGGGGGGCGAGGATGCGACTCAGAGAATAGTCGCATCCTCACCAGGAAGTGACTGGGAAACGGTTTCCCCCTTAACCTACCCCCTCCCCCACATAGAAAAACTAAAGAAACCTCCAAAACATACTTTTAAAACAGACTAAAAAAAAGATAGAAAAACAGACAGAAGGTAGGCAGAGGCTGCCATCAATGCGGCGCCCTAGCACGATGGTAGGTCTATAGTTTTAGTCAGATAAGAATGTTTAATCAGCTGAAGGGACACTACAAAAGAACTGTAGCACTGGCTTAATTCCTTGAACTAGTATGTAGATTTTATGACAAACATTTTCAGATTTCATCAGTTGAAATACATAGATATTTTTGTGTGCTGTGGAATACCTGTTTAACTTACCTTTGCAATATGCAAATAAATGATGACATATTTCCCATAACCAGTGTGGTTTTATATTTCAATAATTCTGCTGGATTTCCAACAGACATTTTACTTTTTAATCAGTATTATTGAAATAAGGGTTAACATTCTAGTCCACTATATCTACAGAATATTCATGTTTTGATGCTGTTGCTTCAAGCAGTCTTTTGGAAAAATATGAAGGCAGGGAGAAAAGGCAACAAGGAAAAAGATAAATTGTGATTCTATGTATAGCAGTAGATAAAAGTAAGCCAAAGTTGAACTATTTTGAAGGTACACAAAAATGCTGGAGAAACTCAGCGGGTGCAGCAGCATCTATGGAGCGAAGGAAATAGGTAACGTTTCGGGCCGAAACCCTTCTCCAGTCTGAAGAAGGGTTTCGGCCCGAAACGTTACCTATTTCCTTCGCTCCATAGATGCTGCTGCACCCGCTGAGTTTCTCCAACATTTTTGTGTACCTTCGATTTTCCAGCATCTGCAGTTCCTTCTTTAACACTTGAACTATTTTGATATGCCTTCTTGAGTCTTTAAAAATGTACATCAGAAAAAAGACTTCCTCTCAGTGAGAAATCTATTTGTGTTATTTTAGAAAATTGAATACGTGTCCTTTTAAGTGATTTAGAATCAATCAACCAAAACAAAATTATATCGATGTAACTTCATTTGGTGCTTTGTAGATTAGTACTCTTGCTCATGAGCTCTGCACATGATCAAGCCCAATCTTGTAGTGGTTTATTGAGGGAGCTTGGGTTGTTGGAAAATACTTTTATGCATTTAAGAGGATAACTTCAAGGTACAGTGTGCATGTTCAAATAATTTTGACGGATGGGATGTCTTAGCCAATATATTTAACAAACTAGAGTAAATGGATATTAATCTTAATATTATGAATGAGATTGTGCAGTGCACAAATTGCCCCAGTCCTTGTTTGCATAACACTGTGGCTCTAATATGATCCTTTATTTCTAAAATGGGTTATTTCTTCCAATTCCCAAAAAGTTAAATATGAAAAGGTAATTTGTAAAGATGTTTATTTGAATCATTGCAGAATTAGTCCTACTTTATTAATTCTGGATATAACTTATCATGAAATGATTTTGTTTCAGACCTGCACTATGAACAAGTAAACACTTTTGCCTATTATGGGATTTTGTAAATTATCTACTCCAGTGCAACCTCAATTAATTGAAACCCCACTGCTTGTTAACCCCCAAGGCTATAAAGCTCTGAAGGCAGAAACTGTGCGTTTCTAGGTTACCTGCTGAGTACAGGTTTCTACCTGCCTTGTGCTTCATTACCCGGGTGTGTAGGTGGCTAATTCTTGGCTTCTGCAAGCTGTTAGATAATTTATTTGATTTTTTCATAAGCAATCATGGGTAAACCTTTTCTTCTTGCTAAAACTTAACTTGGCATATGTGTGCATGTATACCGTATACACATATGCATACAGGCACAAGATACATATATACACATACGTCTGTAAAGGTCTTCTATTCTTTCTAAAATTCATCATTAATTAGGCATTCGAAGAGAATTTGAAAGGATAACCACGTATACATTAGATAACTGTGCTTTGTATTTTATAGTCTACTACTTAGATATTTTTCACTGCTGATATTCCTTTTGTGAGGTGTAGTTGTAGTCCCATCTTCTTCAATGCTTCTTTTAGGGTTTAATGGGCCTCCAGCCAATAACATGACTCAACGAGTCCGCTTAACCATATGTGATATGTCAAACGCTGCAAAATTTGCTCAACTCTGTAGATTTTACATAAACATTCAAATTTTTACCACTGTTCAAAAATCACAGATAAAATACTTCCAGCCTCCTACTGGAAATGTACCACTTGCTGAATAAACTATTTTGTCTTTTAAAAAAATATTTATTTTGAAAAGTGGTTGGGCCACACTTTTAAAGCACGGGCCTAAAGGAAGGGTAGAAGTGTTACCACATAGAAGCAGAAAGAGCGTTCCATTACCTCACAAGCACTGTCATTTGCTGTAATTTATTAGGGGTATTTTCAAATGGAATATCTTGTGCATGACTTTTATGGTTGCCAATAAATGCAGACATGGAGAGTACAAAGACAGCTAATTCTGGCACGATTTGAATATTTTCCATATAAACATTGTCTGAACTCTTCCCTGAATATGAACAGGTGGATGTACAGTAGCAAAGGAAGCACAAAAATCATCTTAAAAGAGGCTTAAAATTTACTGGGAGCTTTTGGGCCATTGTCTTGCATTGTGTAAATTACTAATTCTGAACTGTTTTTAGACCATCCATCTTAATTTCATGATCTTTCTTATTCAACAGCTAGTATTTTAATATCATGAAACACGTCAAAAACATACCAGTAATATTCCCAAGCAAAATTTGACATTGAGGCAAATGAAGAAGAATATGGTTAAAGCTAAAATTTGGGATGATTCATGTCTGACATAATTAAGAGGTCTGATTGCAGAGCAGCCTGCGTGTGTAGAGCAGACCAGCAAACAGCGCAGCACGTCATTTTCAACTGCACTATCCTCCGCCCCCCCCCAGGTGGAGGGGTAGACCTCACGGCCGTCGACAACAGCACATTGAACTGGCTACAGCGCCTGGAGGGCGTTACATAACCTCTGCTGCCTAAAACGCAAGAAGATAAAGAGGTCTGAATTGGAAGAGTGCAGATAGCTCACTTAATCGGAGAAGCTTAAGGATGAGAATTTTAAAATCATGGCATTGCTTAACTTGGACATATTAATGAACAAAGGGATGACTGGAGAATGGAGTGTGGTATAAATTGGAATGTGAGCAGCAAAGTTTTGGATGAAGAAGGGTCCCGTCACGAAACTTCACCATTCCTTCTCTCCAGAGATGCTGCCTGTCCCGCTGCGTTACTCCAGCATTTTGTGTCAGTATCTTCGGTTTAAACCAGCATCTGCAGTTCCTTCCTACACAAAGTTTTGGATGACCATAGTTTGGTGCAGGTAGACAGAAGGAGGCTGGCCGGGAATGCTTTGAAATTGTCACATTTGGACAGAGCTTGGGCGAGGGCTTCAAGAAAGTGACATATGATTGGGCAGAGTTATGATGAGACATTGTGGAGATTGAAGTTGTAATGATAATGGAGTTAATCATGGCCCAGGTATGTGGATAGGAAATGTATCTTTGACAATGATGTTTGCAAATAGCTTGATAAAAATCTTGGTCAATGGTCAAGCGGTGAAATGAAGTTTAGTGGTTATGAACAGGCTTTTTATGATGGTGATTGAAGACACTATTTAGTTATAAGAGGATACTGGTCATGAAGAAATAAAAGACAAAACAAACATTTTGGCCATTTCAGTTATCTCTTGTCAACATTTATTTTCTTTCTGATTAACTATTTTAACCTATATTCTTAATCGTTAACTTTTACCCAATGATAAAAGTATCCTTCATCATTAGAATGATTTATCCTGCTCAGTTATGTGAATTTCATTAATAAAAGCATGCAATTGTTATATCTCCTCTTTATCTTGTGCCTTAATCCACTTAACCATGATACCCAGGGCATGTCTGCTCTGATAAATCAGGCGCCAGTTGACTGATTAAAGGTTTCCGTATGTTGAACAAACTGTACGTTGGAATATAAACTCAATACACAGTGGGTTTTCTAAACCTGCAGACTCCTCTTTGGTACAATATGAATTTCTGTAATAATGATAATGATAAATTATTTGGTCTGTATACACTGCAGTTGAAAATGTTTCCTCTTAAATATTTCTTCATAACATTTAGTATTTTAAAAGAGGAAAGCTAGTTGAATGGGTATGATATTTGTCACTGAGTCATGCACATGAGCGCAATGCTGGTCTGTTCCCAACTGTACCTTTTGATTTCAGTGGGAAATAACATCGCTGTAATATAACGTGGGCATGGCTTCACTATGATCTAATTTACAAGTTCTGGAGGAGGCCAATTTGATCCCCAATGAATTGCAATATATTTCTTGCAAAAATAGCATGATACAAGAGTATCCAAGAATTGTTATTTATATATCTCATCTGAGGATAACCTTTTTGAGTCTCATATAGACGTTTTGTTTTTCATTTATTTTATGAGATTATCCCTAGTTGTCATTCTGTAGATGATGATAGGGTCCTCATCATTATCCCATTTATCCCCTGTTGTATAACCTTCACATGGTAATGATGAAGGCATTAAAATACAAAGCTAAGTGTAGCAACTTAACTTAGACTCAAATTCCCAGGCAGTTCAAATGGTAAACCTTGTTTAAAGACACTGTAAATGCCTTGTACCTTTACAATATTAGCAAGAACAAATATTAATATTTGAACAAGTTGACATAAAAATAATTACTTTGTGGCAATGTAGCAGCCATCTATTGCATTTAACAGCTAATCAGTTTCACATCTAACATGCTTTTAGAACATATTTTTCACAGACTATACAGGATTTACCACTTTTGACATACGAGAACGTTAATAGCACTGTAATTTTTATTATTTTGGATAAATATAGACTTATTTGGGTGCTTTGGTATATATACACATGTTCCAAACTGAGCCAGTGTCCTGGGATTCCTGACTGTAAGCTGAACTGTAGGAAAGGAATTTGGGTTACCAATGAACAACACCTAAAGCAGGAACTTCAAAGAATACCAGACCTTTCAACCATGAAACATTGGTAATGGTCCACTTCAATGCAAGTTTCTCAGGCAATCAAAGCCCCATGCAATTTGCGTACAGGAAAAATATGAAAGATGCCATCGCTCTTACACTATATTTTGCTGAAGCCTTGTTTATAGGAATACCTATGTCAGGGTGCTATTCAATGACTGCAGCTCAACCTTCAACAGTATAATACTGAATAAGTTCATCTCCAAATACTAGACATTGGCTTTGGGGACTCTGCAACTGGCATCTGGACTTCCAGACACAGTTGGTCATTACATTCCCTCCACCCCGAACCTTAGTACTGGTCCTCAACAGCTTATGCCCTCTTTTCCCTGCCCGACTCCCTGGATACCAATGAAAGTGTAACAAAGTACAGAGTTAACTTGATCTTTGTTTGCCAGTTATACCATTGTTGTTGGCTGGAACATTAACAACAATGTGACGGAGTACAGGAAAGTGATCAGAATCTTTGAGTCATGGTGTGATAATAACAACTTGGCTCTTAACGACAGAGTTGGTTGTTGACCTAATGAAACTGGGTGAAGGGGGAGGGGATTGGTGTGCTCAAATCAAATGAACTCTTGCAAAGATGGTCAGCAGATTCAGATTCATTGCTATCCATATCACCAGTAACCTAACCTGGTCCAATCACAATGATGCAGTGATGAAGAAAGTGAAGCAGCATATTTACTTTCTTGGCATCTGAGAAGATGAGGATTCTCAAACCTCTATAGAGGCATTTTAGGAAGTACTCTGACAAGATGCATCTCAGCCTGGTGTGGGAACTGCTCTACTCTTGACCACTTGAACTTGAAGAGAGTGGTGAATGCAGCCCAGTCCTTCACAGGCTTGGCACTTCCTTCCTTCCTTCCAGTCCATCTTCATGGTGCATAGCTTCAGGAAGGCTGGAAGTATCATCCAGGATGCCTGCCACCTGTCTATATCCTTTTTTATCTCTTCTACCTTCTGGCAGAAGATACAGGAGCTTGAAAGCCTGCATGATGGGATTTTAAAAACTGCTTCGTCCCCACTGCTATCAAACTCTTGAACCAAGCATTTCTTTCCTGGAGGTATTCGGTTAAAATGTTATGGTATTTAGATTTTGTTTGCACATCTTCAGACTGCACTGCAATCTTTGCACCATTCTGAGTGTTTTGTACTCATTGTTGTATTTATAATTATGTTTTTCATTACCATGTATCTGAGCGTCGTGCGAACAATGAATTTCATTGGAAGCCAGTGTATAAGATAATAAACAACTCAAAATCTCAATCAGAACCACTATATTGCAAGGTGGATGCTGTTTATCATACATGAAATGTGTGCAAAGACTAAATAAATGATAAAGTAGTGAAATCGTGCAGATTACTATGGGGCATTACAACTGACTTTAAAACTTCAAAATAGCATTTATTGCACCTGTAATGATTTCTCGAGTGCTTTACTGTTGCCTCATTGATAAAAGTACTAGAGTATGTGTAGAGATAGCAGGTTATGATTTAATGCTGGTGCTGAAACTTTGGAGCCTAGTGTTCCAATTAATCGCCTTTCATAATATCACAGCTCAACAGAAGCTCGGTGACTAAAATAGTCCTCACCAGCAATGTTTAAGTTAATTGTTCATTAATTATTGGTTCGTAGTTAGATGATTTCTTCTGGCTATGAATCTATGACTGTTTAATGTTTTCTACAATTGATTCTGGTTCCAAAATTCTGCAAGGGTGGTGTGGCAGGAGTTGAAAGAAACATTGCTGACTTCAGAACTTGTATTCAAGCCAGGTGTTTTCAGAAATGAATGGGCATTTACCTTGGAATGCAGCGCAAATGCGAGAATGAACAGAGGGAACACTGTACAGGATAAGTTGCTGAAAGAAGCTGGGGGTGAATGGCTGTATGTGGAAAGCCATAAGCAGCTGGAAGATTCAGAGAGCAATGCTCCCACCCGAAACACTGCAAAGAACAATGTGTGAGATTTAGTTTAGTTTAGAGATACAGCGCAGAAACAGACCCTTCAGCCCACCAAGTCCACATTGACCAGCGATCCTCGCATACTAACACTACACACACTAGGGACAATTTTACATTTATACCAAGCCAATTAACCTACAAACCTGTACGCCTTTGTAATGTGGGAGGAAACCAAAGATCTTGGAGAAAACACATGCAGGTCACGGGGAGAAGGTACAAACTCTGTACAGACAAGTACTCGTCGTCAGTATCAAACCCGGGTCTCTGGCGCTGTAAGGCAGCAGCTATGTCGTCCTAATTTCTCCATTGTAATTAGAATATTATTACAAAATCCATAATTTGCTGCAGCCACATCAGTAACGTTGCATCCCTAAAGGACCAGTTGCTCATTAATGTTCATATTCAAGATCATATTGTTGGTTACCAGCAACTGGTCCGTTAGGGATGCAACGTTACTGATGTGGCTGTAAATCACAGCTTGAGCTATTTGACTCTTTCCTCCACCCGCAAGGGTACATCTTATCCCAATTAATTAATTCTTCAGACTCAATTAAGTTTTGAGCTTTGTTGCATAATGTTGTAAGGGCATCGTGGGTGGAAATATGTTACGAGGTGCTCACCAGAATACAGTGCACCTGAAAAGTGGTCACGTTTTTTTTCCCTTTTATTTGTTGAGATGTGGAAAGTTTATTTCCTTTTTATTTTCCTACAGTTGACACCAAATACAGATGACACTTGTCACCTGCTTCAAAATGTCCTTTACAAAATGAAGGTTGTACACAGAGTAGCATGCAGGGCATTGCTATTAATTAAGTGCAGGTGAACAGACCATAGGTTGAATGCTCCACCTTCTCTAGTTTTGTGCACTTGTGCTGATTTAATTAATTGCTGTTTTTCGGGAAAAAAAGGATGTTATTTTTCTCGTTTTTTTTCTACCTTGCATAGAACAGGAATAATTAATGGATTTGATTTTAAATGCATCATGATTATCACCATTAAACTATGGTAGTTATTTTTTTTAATGTACATGCATTTTCCTAGTTTATTTCATAAAGTATGCAATAATAATATTGTGATGTGTTATGGAATACTGGGGGGACTTTACATTTAAAACTTGTTAAATTAGGAGAGAGAAGATCACATACCCTTCCCATACTGATCTTTCAGTCCTGGGACTCCTCCATAGCCAGAGTGAGGCCACACGCAAACTGGAGGAACACCATCTCATATTCTGCTTTTAACCCAATGGTATGAACAATGACATCCAATTTTAGGTAATACCCCCATTTTCACCCTTCTCTCTCCTGTGCCCCCCAACCTAGTGTGCATTAATTTTGTCCACTACTATGCCCCCCTTTTCCCCCACCTGTATCCCTCCTCCTGGCATTACATTTCACACATCCCTCTTTCCATATCTGACACTATTTTGTCTCTTTTTTGTCTAGTTTCCTTTTGTCACCCTTTTGTCTCCATTTCATCTCCAGCCTTTGTCCAACCATCTGCCAATCAAAACCTTCCACACCTGTGTCCACGTATTACTGACGAAGGAGGCTGAAGAAGGGTCTCAGCCCAAAACGTCATCTATTCCTTTTCTCCAGAGATGCCTCCTGACTTGCAATTACTCCAGCATTTTGTGTCGATCTTCAGTGTAAATCGGCATCTGCAGTTCCTTCCTATACATATCCACATTTTTTTACTAGGCTTTATCCTATACCAGCCTCTTTTCCTGCTTTTTCCCCTCTACTGCAATCACTTTGAGGAAGAGTCCCAACCTGAAACGTCACCTATCCATGTCCTCCAGAGTTGTTGTCTGACCCACTGAGTTACTCCAGCACCTTATCTTCCACACAATAAGAATGGTCATTAGCATTTATTAAGATTCAAATTTCCTTTGGAAGTGATTGTTTCTTGGTATCTTGGTAAAGATTTTAGGCTACTTTTATATCTCAAGTGTCATTGCTCACTAAAAGCACAACGTATTTTTCCTAATGTATGTGAATGAGAGTCAATGCACTTGGATGGAGGGTATTATTTGGCAGACTGTTTGGAATTAAAATAATAGTTTTTGTTCACTGTCCTTTTTTGCTCTTTATAGTTCACATCAATATTTGGCAGGACAGCAGAAGATGACTTGCCTTTTCCCTTTTTCCCCCCTCCCTTGATGCCCCCCGATCATGTTGCAATTGTTAAGAATCAGAAATTACTGAAGAATTGAGTCAGATGTTTTTTGTACTCAGCCAATGGTGCATTGCCAAGGGAACTTATCTTTATGCGAGCTTCCAAAGCAAATTACAAAGAATTGTAAGTCTTGATCTTGTTTCCCTTTCAGCCTCCTCTATCCAACGTAAACAAAACCAGAAATTGCTGGAAAGATTCAGCACGCCTATCAGCATCTGTGGAAGGGGAAACAAAGTTAATATTTAAGGCTCGAGTCTCTTTGTTGGGCACAACTTGCTCAAGTTTGAAGAGCTTTGCTGGCAAACTCCATGTTTTAGTGTTTTGCACACACACACACACATATATGTGTGTGTATATAGATATATTATATATATATATTTATATACACACACACACACACACACACACACACACACACACACACACACACACACACACACACACACACACACACACACACACACACACACACACACACACACACACACACACACACACACACACACACACACACACACACACATACATATATATATATATATATATATATACAAACAATCAGAGATCAGGAGTTAAAATAGGTAATTATCACACCAGTACAGTAATACAATTAGTATCTGTCTAGCTGGAACCACATTAGCAACTTTAATGTTTAAAAATTTCAGTCAATCATTATCAAAGGCAACCTGGAGTTTTACTGGCCTATGTGGAAGAATAAACTGAGGAAGACACCATGGATCGCTGGGCATAGCTTTGGTTTAAAATCCTAGGGAAGATAGTGGGTGGTGTGCAAAGTGAGACTGTGATTTTCCTTCCACAGATGTGTTTTTAACTGATAATCTAGTTAGCTTTGTAAAATGTGGATTGAGCAAACTAAAACTTGGCTTTCATATGTAAATGATTTAAATTATGAAGTTCAAGTGTATTACTTTAGATGAAGCATTCCACTCTCTTTGAAATCCAGAGGAAACATCCTCCGTAATCACCATTTCAGTGCAAGCACTGACTGCCATTAGTACAGGCTAACGTAGAAGTAAAGTACTTCTGCAGCAATGACAGTCCCTGATGGTATGGAGAATCACAAGCCATTAGGCTTCTTTGCAACAGATAAGCCAGTCTGCAGGTCATATGTGTGTTTAATGCTTAATGGCATTTCTGTTGGGGAGCAGGAAGCACATTAATCTCTACCCCTATTGGAAGGACATACCAACTGGAGGGGATTTAGAGCTTTTACCTGATAGCAAGCATCCCAGAAGTCAAGCATGTTGTGTATGTCAGCGCATCCATTAGCGTTCAATACATTAACCCCATGTACATGTGAGAAAGACCAGATGTTATTTCAAAACGGTTCTCAATATCAAGTGTTTGATCCTGTATCTTAAAGTGTTTCATTTAAAGAGCACTGTGAGATAGGTTTATAATGCAATAGTCTTATTTTAGTTTCAATTATTATTTAATATTTCTGTAAAGTGAACAGACAGAGAGGTAAAGATTCCCCTTTGCAATTATAGGCTGTGATCCTGTTGAGAAATCCCACAGAGCAGCAGAATTTGACTGTGATAAGACTGAACCGCTGTCTGAATCACTATCAAGTACATTATAAGGTAAGGGTTCTATTATTAGGAAGCTTACCCATCATATTAAAAATATATATTCAAGTGATGGGGGCTTCTCAGGTTGAGCCGGCATTGAATGGCCTTGAGAAAGTGGTGGTGAGCTGCCTTCTTGAACTGCTGCAGTATGGGTGAGGGTGATGCTGAATGGCAGTCAATTTTCCAAATGTATCTAAGGCAGCATCCAATACGATGGCTTTCAGATAACTACATGAAATCAAAATAACACTCTAAAATGAAGAAGAGGATCGTTGAAGAGAGAAAAATAAAAAAAGTCTGAAACATTGTTATGGAAGATTATAGACAGTCCCAGGATTATAGAAGGATTCCTTTGCTGATGACTGTCCATAACCTGATTTCTCCATCAGATTGAAATGTCTTGTTTTCTATAGTAACCCCTTTTGTATCACTCTATCTGCACTTGCTAGAATTTTATTTAATTGAATAATCACCCTAACACTAACAATAATTAAAATAGTAGTACAGATACTGCATGCAGCCATGAATGAATACCATGAAACATTTTATTACTGTTACTACCAGCTTGAAAAATGCTTTAAAATTGTATTGAAAATTTTGAATTAGTCAGGATTAGCTTTATTTTGCATGATGGCCAATCAGATCAGTTAATACTATACATAAATACAATCAGGTCAAACTCTAGTACAATAGGTAGAGCAGAGGGGAAGATACAAAGTGCAGAAATATAGTTGTCAGCATTGTAGTGCATGGGCGGTACGGTGGTGCAGCGGTAGAGTTATTGCCTCACAGCGCCAGAGACCCGGGTTCGATCCTGACTATGGCGCTCTCTGTACGGGCTTTGTATGTTTAGTTTGGTTTAGAGATACAGTGCAGAAACAGGCCCTTCGACCCACCAAGGACATGCCGACCAGCGATTCCCGCATGTTAACACTATCCTACACACACTGGGGACAATTTTTACATTTTTACATTTACCTAGCAAATTTACCCACATATCTGTACGTCTTTGGAGTATGGAAAGAATCCGATCTCGGAGAAAACCCACGTGTTCATGGGGAGAACGTAAAAACTCCGTACAGACAGCACCTGTAGTCGGGATTGAGTCAATAATTGATGCTGATTGGGACAATACTCCATCATCTTGCTGACATTGAGAGAGAGGTTGTTGTCCTGACGCTCAACAGGTTGTCTTGTTACTAAGTTCTCCATCTCTTTCCTGTAGGGGACTGAGAACGCATCCTTGTGGGGCACCGATGCTGAGAGTTATTGTGGAAGAGATGTTGTCAACCATCCTCACTGATTGAGGTCTGTGGGTCAGAAAGTCGAGGATCCAGTTGTAGATGGGGGAGCTGATTCCTACATCCCGGAGTTTGGAGATTAATTTGGATGGGATTATGGCGTTGAATGCTGAACTATAATTGATACGTCGAACTGATGTAGCAGTGCTAACATCAAAAATTGATTGTTATTCCAGCTTTTGATGGTGTAGGGCCTGCAATATAACCTTTTTCCTCATTTCAAGAGAGATTCAAGAGTGTTTATTGTCATGTGTCCCAGATAGGACAATGAAATTCTTGCTTTGCTTCAGCACAACAGAATATAGTAGGCATGAATACAGAACAGATCAGTGTGTCCATATACCATTATATAAATATATACACACATGAATAAATAAACCGATAGTGAAAATAAACAGATAATGGGCTATTAATGTTCAGAGTTTTGTTTGAGTTGAGTTTGATGGCTGTGGGGAAGTAGCTATTCCTGAACCTGGACGTTGCAGTCTTCAGGCTCCTGTACCTTCTACCTGAAGGTAGCGGGGAGATGAGTGTGTGGCCAGGATGGTGTGGGTCCTTGATGATGCTGCCAGCCTTTTTGAGGCAGCAACTGCGATAGATCCCCTCGATGGTAGGGAGGTCAGAGCCGATGATGGACTGGGCAGTGTTTACCACTTTTTGTAGTCTTTTCCGCTCCTGGGCACTTAACAAATTCACTTAACAAATGACACCTGGATGGCTAACAAAGTACATAAAATAAGTACAGAACTTGTTTTTCTCATAAGGTTTGTGCTGATGTGCTTTATTGAGGCTGAGCAGAGGGAGCTTTATTTTGTATCTATATCTGGTGGCCTAAACCTGGCATCATTTAATTTTGAAATAGAAGATGCTCTATTCTGAGCACCAACATTCTTCACCTTGATGGGTGAAAGAGAATAAAAACAATACAAATATTTTGTTATGGCCATAAAGCAGTAACATTTCTAAAAACAGTTAACAATCGATACTGTGATGTCTTTGCCAAGAGCTGTGGGTTTTGCCTTCCACTTGACTAAATCCCACCTTTATTGTTGTGACCTTGACTGCAATAACTTGATCTCGCAGATCACGTTCCTCTACACTAAATTGTTGTCTGTGTCCCAGTAACCAGTACCCTCAGCATGATGCCATTGTTCTTTAAATGCAGCCATCCTTCTCAAAAATGGAGTTTGGTAGAGATTCAGATTCCAGGTCAGTCTAGCCAAAAACCTCCATATTTTGTTGGCTATTTTCCATGCAAACCATTTGGTGCACAATCTAAACGTGTAACTCACTTAAATGGGAAACTATACCAAAACACCGAATGCTTCATAATCCTTTAAAGGTACAGTTTCAAAACTATTGAACTTTATTAATTTTTTTATGTAGATATTTGAAATAAATATCTGCAATAACATTTTACCTGATTTATTAAGTAAAGACAAAATATTTAAATAATATTTACCGCATTGCCCGGCAATGAAGACGTTATTTTTTACCCCAAAATAAGGCACAAAAATTGACCTGTATCTTGGAGGCCGAAGGTTAGGTTGTTAGCCAAGAAAGATAAACTTGGCTATCCCTCAGTACAGCAACATCAAGAACGATATTGCTGTACTGAGGTTTAAGAAGGAACTGCAGATGCTGGAAAATCGAAGGTAGACAAAAATGCTGGAGAAACTCAGCGGGTGAGGTAGCATCTATGGAGCGAAGGAAATAGGCAATGTTTCAGGTCAAGACCCTTCTTCAGACTGATGTGAGGGTGGAGGGGGCAGGAAGAAAAAGGAAGAGGTGGAGACAGTGGGCTGAGGGAGAGCTGAGAAGGGGAGGAGAAAGGAGGGACTACCTGAAATTAGAGAAGTCAATGTTCATACCGTTGGTGTGTAAACTGCCCAAGCGAAATATGAGGTGCTGCTCCTCCAATTTACGGTCGTCCTCACTCTGGCCGTGGAGGAGGCCCAGGACAGAAAGGTCGGATTTGGAATGGGAGGGGGAGTTGGAAGTGCTGTGCCACCGGGAGATCAGGTAGGTTAATGCGAACCGAGCGGAGGTGTTGTTCCCCGTTTCTTCCTCGACTGCAGAATCAACCAATCCCCGTCTACTGATACTCTCCTCCGTCTAGCGGAGCTGGTCCTTACCCTTAACAACTTTTCATTTGACTCCTCCCATTTCCTCCAAATACAAGGCGTAGCTATGGGCACGCGCATGGGCAGTAGCTATGCCTGCCTCTTTGTACGGTACGCCGACCAATCTTTGTTCGAGGCGTACCAGGGCCCTATCCCCAAACTCTACCTCCACTACATCGACAACTGCATTGGTGCTACCTCCTGCACCCACACTCAACTCACTGACTTCATCCATTTCACCACTAACTTCCATCCGGCACTCAAATACACCTGGACCATTTCCGACATTTCCCTACCATTTCTAGACCTTACTATCTCCATCACAGGTGATAGACTACTGACCGACATCCACTATAAACCCATTGACTCCCATGGCTATCTGGACTACACTTCTTCCCACCCTGCTTCCTGTAAGGACTCCATCCCCTACTCCCATTTCCTCCGTCTACGCCGCATCTGCACCCAGTATAAGGTGTTCCATACCAGGGAACCGGCCGCCACCTCAGCGCCTTCTGCTGGCCCGCTCACCTCTGGCAGTGCTCTCCAATTTACAGCCTATCACAAGTCTATCCCTCATTGCTGGCAGCTGATGGGAAGTAGCTGTAAAGCGGTTCCCCTCTTCTACTATAGATGAGGCTCTCACCAGGGTCTCTTCTATACCCCGTAACTCTGCTCTCACTCCCCATCCCCCCACTCATAACAAGGGCAGAGTTCCCCTTGTCCTCACCTTCCATCCTACCAGCCGTCACATACAACAAATAATCCTCCAACATTTTCGCCACCTCCTACAGGATCCCACCACCGGCCACATCTTCCCATCTCCTCCCCTGTCTGCTTTCCTCAGAGACCGCTCCCTCCCTAACTCCCTAGTCAATTCGTCCCTTCCCACCCAAACCACCCCCTCTCCTGGCACTTTCCCTTGCAACCGCAGGAAATGCTACACTTGTCGCTTTACCTCCCCCCTTGACTCCATTCAAGGACCCAAGCAGTCTTTCCAGGTGCGGCAGAGGTTCACCTGCACCTCCTCCAACCTCATCTATTGCATCCTCTGTTCTAGGTGTCAGCTGCTCTACATCGGTGAGACCAAGCGTAGGCTTGGCGATCGCTTCGCCCAACACCTCCGCTCGATTCGCAATAACCTACCTGATCTCCCGGTGGCTCAGCACTTCAACTCCTCCTCCCATTCCGAATCCGACCTTTCTGTCCTGTGCCTCCTACATGGCCAGAGTGAGGACCACTGTAAATTGGAGGAGCAGCACCTCATATTTCGCTTGGGCAGTTTACACCCCAGCGGTATGAACATTGACCTCTAATTTCAGGTAGTCCCTGCTTTCTCCTCCCCTTCTCAGCTCTCCCTCAGCCCACACTCTCCGCCTTTTCCTTTCTTCTTCCCGCCCCCCCCCCACCCCCACCCACACATCAGTCTGAAGAAGGGTCTCGACCTGAAAAGTTGCATATTTCCTTCGCTCCATAGATGCTGCCTCACCCGCTGAGTTTCTCAAGCATTTTTGTCTTGCTGTACTGAGGTATAGCCAAGTCTATCCCTCATTGCTGGCAGCTGATGGGAAGTGGCTGTAAAGTGAAGAGCACTGCCAGAGGTGAGCGGGCCAGCAGAAGGCGCTGAGGTGGCGGCCGCTCGCAGCCACCCGAGCTACTTCCCTCCCCAGCCACAATGTGGTGGCTCTGCGCCCAGAGTGCCGCGGCAGTGGTGAGTGAGTGAGTTGCTGGCATGATCCCCGACCCCCTCCTCAACGCTCCTGCCCGTGCTGATCCGGGCCAGACTCCCCACACACTGTGAAAGGAACTCTCCCCCCCAATTGGTCCCTTGAACTAGTATAGTCATTCAATAAGATCACAACTTCTTCTTCTTGCGTATGGCGTGCACAGCCTAAAGTTGCAGGACAACTTGTTCTATTTGATCTTATTTGATTGTGCACGCCAGGCTGATTGCATTCGTCAAAACAGGGCGGACCACGTGAAGGTTGCAATCTGCCACCCCAGATCACAACTGATTCAACTTGTCCTGGTGTGCTCCCGTTTTCCACACCATCTTTCCACCTTATTGTCACCCTCCACCCATTCAGTCATTCAGAATGGAGGAGATCTGGAAGCCTTGGGCAAATTGAATTGTTACTTTCTTTATTTTTATTTTTAATTTTTATTTTTTTGAGCTTGAGAAATTCTATATCCCGCCAGCCTTTTTTCAAAACTTAGCAAATCAAAATGGGGGTGTGTCTTCGACGCAAGTGCGTCTTCATTGCCGGGAAATACGGTACTTTATTTTATTTCCATTGTTTTACCATCATATTCACAAAGTGTGGCACACACACCAAAATAGTTAAGCATTTTCTTTTACTTTTGGTTAAGTCTGATTTTAGATTTCTATGTCTGTATTTGTTTGTTTAGGGTTGGAAGGAAGTGAAATGTCAAAGGACTTACCATTAATAGTGTTGCCAGAAACTATTTCTTCTCTCGTACACGGCACAGTTGACAAAATCTCACCTTTGGTACTGTGATGGGACTGAGGCAGCAATAACTTGGCTTGCTGATAATCTGCTGTGTGTGACCCAGTAACAAGTACCCCAGGCGTATACATATAAGTGGCAGAGCTGATGGAGCTGCTACCTCACAGCATTAGCGAATTGGGTTTGATCCTGACCTTGGATGATGTCTTTATCATGCAGACTGAACTTCTCCTTGCAATGCTGGACATGATGCAATGGAAGGCATTTAAAGACTGCATGGATGAACTACAAAAAATGTTCATCCCAGTTTGGCAAAAGAATAAATCAGGGAAGGTAGTGCATCCGTGGATAACAAGGGAAATCAGGGATAGTATCAAAGCAAAAGATGTTGCGTACAAATTAGCCAGAAAAAGCAGCATACCAGAGGACTGGGAGAAATTCAGAGACCAGCAGAGGAGGACAAAGGGCTTAATTAGGAAAGGGAAAATAGATTATGAAAGGAAACTGGCAGGGAACATAAAAACTGACTGCAAAAGTTTTTATAGATATGTGAAGAGAAAGAGATTAGTTAAAACAAATGTAGGTCCCTTGCAGTCAGAAACAGGTGAATTGATCATGGGGAACAAGGATATGGCGGACCAATTGAATAACTACTTTGGTTCCGTCTTCACTAAGGAAGACATAAATAATCTGCCGGAAATAGCAGGGGGCCGCGGGTCAAAGGAGATGGAGGAACTGAGTGAAATCCAGGTTAGTCGGGAAGTGGTGTTGGGTAAATTGAATGGATTAAAGGCCGATAAATCACCAGGGCCAGATAGGCTGCATCCCAGAGTACTTAAGGAAGTAGCTCCAGAAATAGTGGATGCATTAATGATAATTTTTCAAAATTCTTTAGATTCTGGAGTAGTTCCTGAGGATTGGAGGGTAGCAAACGTAACCCCACTTTTTAAGAAGGGAGGGAGAGAGAAAACGGGGAATTACAGACCAGTTAGTCTAACATCGGTAGTGGGGAAACTGCTAGAGTCAGTTATTAAAGATGGGATAGCAGCACATTTGGAAAGTGGTGAAATCATTGGACAAAGTCAGCATGGATTTACGAAAGGTAAATCGTGTCTGACGAATCTTATAGAATTTTTCGAGGATGTAACTAGTAGAGTGGATAGGGGAGAACCAGTGGATGTGTTGTATCTGGACTTTTAGAAGGCTTTCGACAAGGTACCACATAAGAGATTAGGATACAAACTTAAATCACACGGTATTGGGGGTTCAGTATTGATGTGGATAGAGAACTGGCTGGCAAACAGGAAGCAAAGAGTAGGAGTAAACGGGTCCTTTTCACAATGGCAGGCAGTGACTAGTGGGGTACCGCAAGGCTCAGTGCTGGGACCCCAGCTATTTACAATTTATATTAATGATCTTGACGAGGGAATTGAAAGCAACATCTCCAAGTTTGCGGATGACACTAAGCTGGGGGGCAGTGTTAGCTGTGAGGAGGATGCTAGGAGACTGCAAGGTGACTTGGATAGGCTGGGTGAGTGGGCAAATGTTTGGCAGATGCAGTATAATGTGGATAAATGTGAGGTTATCCACATTGGTGGCAAAAACGGGAAGGCAGACTATTATCTAAATGGTGGCCGATTAGGAAATGGGGAGGTGCAGCGAGACCTGGGTGTCATGGTACACCAGTCATTGAAAGTAGGCATGCAGGTGCAGCAGGCAGTGAAGAAAGCGAATGGTATGTTGGCCTTCATAGCAAGAGGATTTGAGTATAGGAGCAGGGAGGTTCTACTGCAGTTGTACAGGGTCTTGGTGAGACCACACCTGGAGTATTGCGTACAGTTTTGGTCTCCAAATCTGAGGAAGGACATTATAGCCATAGAGGGAGTGCAGAGAAGGTTCACCAGACTGATTCCTGGGATGTCAGGACTTTCATATGAAGAAAGACTGGATAGACTTGGCTTATACTCGCTAGAATTTAGGAGATTGAGAGGGGATCTTATAGAAACGTACAAAATTCTTATGGGGTTGGACAGGCTAGATGCAGGAAGATTGTTCCCGATGTTGGGGAAGTCCAGGACAAGGGGTCACAGCTTAAGGATAAGGGGGAAATCCTTTAAGACCGAGATGAGGAAAAACTTTTTCACACAGAGAGTGGTGAATCTCTGGAACTCTCTGCCACAGAGGGTAGTTGAGGCCAGTTCATTGGCTATATTTAAGACGGAGTTAGATGTGGCCCTTGTGGCTAAAGGGATCAGGGGGTATGGAGAGAAGGCAGGTACGGGATACTGAGTTGGATGATCAGCCATGATCATATTGAATGGCGGTGCAGGCTCGAAGGGCCGAATGGCCTACTCCTGCACCTATTTTCTATGTATCTATGTATCTATGATATATACTCTTAGTGGTTGGGGAGGTCCTGTATACCTGATCTTGTGGAGGTATTTTGATCTTTCTAGAAGGCTACAGAACTTGTAAGGCTAGTTTCAATGGTCACCTTTGATCACAGCTATTGCAATTTGGATTGCTCCATATCATCAGCATTTTGAAAATTAAGACAAAGCTCATTTGCTGCAATGAGTTCATTTGTACAACACATGGAAAATCTTCAAAGACTTTTATGGACAATTAAAATTAGAAATGTAATGTGAGACAGTGAATACATAGTAAAGAACGATTGAGTAAAAAGGAAAGGAAAAGTAGGTTAATGTGTCTGTAAATTCAGTATAATGGAAAATAATTGTGTGTGTGTGTGTGTGTGTGTGTGTGTGCGTGCGTGTGTGTAAAACAAATTGCTCGAGGTGAGTCTTACAAAATTAAAAAAACACTTGCACAGGTACACAAATAGGAAAGGTTTGGAGGGATGTGGACCAAATACAAGCAAGTTGGAGTTGTTCAGTTAGGAAATTTGGTTGGCATGGAGGAGATGAGCTGTATAACTCTGACTATGTAAGTGAAAATAACTTTCAGGTGCACAGGAAATAGGAGTGATGGATTGGATGGGATTGTCTGCAGGGAACTAGTTAACTCGATCGACTGAATGGCCTCCTTCTGTGTTATAATAATTAAGTAACATGTTTTAATTGAATATTAAATTAGGGAGTTAAGGGCCTGTCCCGCTTAGGCTATTTTTAGGCGACTGCCGGCGACTGTCATAGTCGTAACAGGTCACCGAAAAACTGGCAACAGGACCCCCCTTCGACGTAAAATTTGAAATAGAATCATTACTTTAACAACAAAAATAAAACAAAGTCAGCGACAACCGACGTCACCTGGCGACAACCTACATTAACGTGGCGACAACCTATGTTAACCTGGCGACAACTATGACAGCACCTACGTCAGGATAAGTCAAGCTGCACTCATTGGCGTCAAACCCATTGTCTCTGACCTCCGAAAAATTTTCAACATGTTAAAAATCCAGCGGCGACCAGAAAGATGCTACGACTCTTTGGGCGACTGAGGCGACTACTCACGACCATACAGGCGACACCCCAGTGACCATGTGGCAACAGCCTAGTGGCCTGAGTGGGACAGGCCCTTTATGCTTCAGTTATTAGAGAGCATTGATGAGACCACAACTATAGTACAGTGTACAGGAATAATCTCCTTATTTAAGGAAGGATGTGAATGTATTGGAAGCTGTTCAGATGAGATTCACCAGATGAATACCCAGCAGAGACAAGTTGTCTCATGAGCAAAAGATGAGCAAAATATGAACTCACTACAGTTTAAAAGAGTGAGAGACCAGTTTATTGTAACATTTAAGATCATTAGCAGTCTTAATTCATTAGATGTAGAGGGAACATTACTCACTTGAGGTCACTTCTTGAGACTAAGGGCACATCCATTTCAGATAGAAATGAAAAACAATTATCTCGGTGGATCATGACTCTTTGCAAGCCATTTCCTCATATTTTAAGTCTTAAAATATTTTAGACTAGTTAAGGACTTGATAACACAACGTTAAAGATTACAAGGAGTAAACATGAATACATAGTTATTGTTCCATTATAAATTATTTTTTGATGTTGCCAATTGAGGAAAGCGGTGTAACTTTCTCCACTTTTTTCCATTTGCAGCAAAATTCAGTGAGTGATCGTCACACAGTAATTTAAATTATGTGCACAAATTTACATTCATTAGCTAGTAGCAGAATGATTGACAGGAAATAATACAATTATTTCCACCCTAGCTTTCTATCGCACCAACACCTATTTGTGATGTATTTTATTAATATTGCTCGATATAGATTTGTTCCCAAAATATGTATTTCCATTGTGCTTTATCCTTCATATGATTTAAAGTCACTGAAAATGACTTTTAAATCCTCTGCTCAACCATTCATTAGTGTACACTAGTCTGTTTCTAATTAAATGCTCACTGATTTGGAAACATATTTAAGATTGTGCCTCCTGGACCTGCCAAACGTAAGAAAAAACACAATTTGAAGAACCTAATGAGTCTGTGCAGGCAGTAAAGTTTTGCAATCCTGACCTAAGGTGTAAACAAGTTTGTGATTAAGGCTTGATTCAGGAAAATTGAATCTTGAACGAAAAGTCACACTAAACAGAAAAATACATAATTTGGTTGTAACATACTTACTTCTATAATTCTTCTTATCTTGCTTTAGTTTAGCTGACGCAAAAACTCTACATCCAAGAGTTTAAGTACATCCGCATCATGTTCAGAGGTAGGTAATGATTCTTTTTTTTTGCTCAGAAGTATCAATTAGCATGCGTTGTACAAACATTAGGCAGTACCAATAAATAGAACAGGAACAGAGTGTGAATGCTGAATAAGAAAAATAAATCTCTGTACAGAAGCAGGAGCTGTAACATCTTAAAGACTTTACTGATTTGTATTTAACCTTTGTAATACAAAATGCACGAAAGCTAAAACTGGACAGAGGGGAACTATCAAATAATTAGCCAGCAGATTGCAACCAACCAAAGAAAATGGCAGTGACAGAAGGTACAGACCCATCTGGCAATGCCTGAATAGCACACTGCAAATATGAAAATGGAGATTGTTGAACATAAATTCATAATTCCTGTGATCTTTGCTGGGGAGTATGTAGGATACAGTTTCAGATACCACTCGGGTTTCCAGATTCATATACTTGGAATAGACTTTAAAAAATACATTGATTTCTCGTTGCATACCGGGACATAACTTTATTCGTCAAATTTCAGCAAGTATATAGTTAATGACAAAACCTTTAATACCATTGCTGTACAGAGAGATCTCGTGGTCCACGTTCACAGCTCCCTGAAAGTGGCAACACAAGTAGACAGAATGATAAAGAAGACATTTGATGTGCTTTCCTTCATTGATTGGGGCATTGAGTATAGAGTCATGAATTTGTATTGCAGTTTTATCAGACTTTAGTTAGGCCGCATTTGGAGCATTGTCTACAATTCTGGCTGCCCCATTACAGGAAGGATGTCAAGTCATATGTCCCAGATAGAACAATGAAATTGTTACTTGCTGCAGAGGCTTTGGAAATGGTACAGAAAAGGTTTATCAGAATGCCATCTGGATTAGAGAGTATTAGCTATAAGGAGAGTTTGGACAAACTTGGTTTGTTTTCTTTGAAGCTGAGGGGAGACCTGATAGAAGTATATAAAATTATAAGTATAGAAAGGAAATACAGTCAGAACGTTTTTTTCCAGGGTGGAAATGTCAACGTTTAGAAGGCACAGCTTTAAGGCAATGGGAAAAATGTAAAGGAGATGTGCAGGGTAGGTTTTTGATACAGGGAAGGGCAGGTGCCTGGAGTGCGCTTCCAGGGATGGTAGTGGAAGCAGATGCGATAGTGGCATTTAAGAGTCTTTTGGATAGCCACCTGAGTATGGAGGCAATCAATGGATATTCTTAGCATCATGTTATAATAATAATAATAATAGATTTTATTTATATAGCGCTTTTCAGGACTCAAAGTCTGTACTGATATAGTGGGCAAAAGAGGCTGTCCTGTACTTTACTTTATTCTAAGCCATTTTTGCCATAACAGCAGCTCGTCCAGTGATCGATTGGAATGCAGATCAAAAAAATAGGTGCTGAAGTGCAGAGATCATGTTATCAATTCATTCTTCTAATGAGCATTCAGACACCGAGGTCCATTTTCGGAATGGGTGCAACAGATTATTGAATTGATCCATATACTGATCACATGTCGCATGGGAGTGGAATAATCGAGACCACATTGGCATGGGAATGACCGACTTTTAAGATCATTACCAGAAAGAAGGGATTGTATCAAAACTGCATTCCTGAATTGCAAAACATGGATTAATAGTAAGATTAAACGAAAACTTACCAAATTTGAAGTTTGATCTTTATTTTATGAGGAATTACGTTGGTGATTACGTGAAGAAGACCCGTCAGGGCGCATGCACGTCAATCTTCAAAGCAGCGGTATGAAATCACAGATAACACAATATTTGAAGTAACATATTAAGATGAGCAACATGAGAACTACCATATGACCTTTTTTATGAGAGAGGGTTGGGCGTGGCAGGCACGTAATCACCAACGTATCTCCTCATAAAATAAAGATCAAACTTCAAACTTGGTAAGTTCTTGTTTAATCTTACTATTTTACTTCGGAGTCACGTTTGTGACTACGTAAAGGGTTCAAAGCTCTGTGATTTTATGCCGCAGATCCAAATCCCGGCTTCTCACTGCATTGATTGACTTTCGATGAGAAACAATCAGTAATGCGTTAAACATGAAATGTGAATATCATGCAGTAACAATTGATTTGAATAATCAAAACAACCAGTAACCCCTCTATCCCAGGGGAAACTAAACAGGACTTAATCCTGAATTTGCAAACAGCCTCTCTCCGATCGGCGATCGGCCGATGGTAAAAATTAAAAAAAAAATTCATTTGACCACCCGGCACCTATAAAAATAGGGCCGCTGTGAACATCCATCGCCCTAGCCGACGACGTTGCTGCTGCACTAGTGGAAAAAGGATATATACACTTCAGTGTTAATACCTGCCTTAATCAACATTTGCTTTAAACCACCTTGAGATAGTCTGCACTAACACTCTCCTGTGTGGCTTCATGTAACTGATAAACAACGCTGTTTCCACATTTCTTAAGGTCTTTATAGCTTCAATATAATGAAATTAAATGTGCCATTACACATAAACATGGACCAGTAGGTTATGCTGAAACACAATATTAACAAACCTGTGACACCTGGCCTGCTCTGCTTAAGCAGGACGCAATTATATAACATAACATTCTCTTCAGCAACTTACATCCTGTCTAACAGAAGTTTTTGCAAATCTGCACTTGCTATGCTGAACCAATGCCAAGAGCATAACCACTTTCATGATTAGTTTGGCAAATTCAGAGACATGACAGGAACCTACTGTCGAAGCATCTTGTGGAACACACTTACATCCCAGATCGCCATATACCTGGGTTTAGGAGGTTTCGAGTTGAAATTCCTTTCATCAATCCAGCTATTATATGATGAAACTCAATTAGATTAGATTAGATTTTTACTTTATTAATCCCCTTATTCAGGGGAAATTCAGATGTCCTTGCAGCACACTAATAAAAATACAACATAGTATTCAAAAAGAAGTTCAACACCAAAACACAAAAACATCCCCCCACAGTGGTTCCCACTGTGGGGGAAGGCACAAAGTCCAGTCCCCATCCTCTTGTCCACCCAGACTCGGGCCTATTGAGGCCTCCACAGTCGCCGCCACGGCGCCCGATGTTCTCGCCGGGTGATGGTGCTCCGACGTCAGGAGAACCCCCAGCGGCTTAGGGTGCCAGGAACGGCCGCCTTCCCACCGGAAACCGCGGCTTCCAAGCCAACAGACCGCGCCGGACGGAGCTCCTCACACTGGCGATCTCAGCGAGAGATCCCAGGCTCCGGGATGTAACGTTCAGCGTCGCAGCTGGCCGTTCCACAGAACCGCGGCTCCACGATGTTCTCATCGGCGGTCCCAGCATACTGGAGTTCCAGCGCAGCGGCCCAGGAAAAGCATCGCCCGCTCCACGACAGCGCTCCAGCACTGCACCGCCGCCAAAGCTGATGCTCTGCGCCGCCGCCAAAGCCAATGTTCTGGCCAGGTCCCCTCAGGGAAACGTCGCTCCAGGACATGCTGGTAGGCCGCAAGGACAGGTCGAAGGCGCTGCTCGGAGGAAGGCAACCCCTCCGACCAGGTAGGGACACAAAAAGCAGTTTCCCCCTTCCCCCCACCACCCCCCACACATAAAAAGATTAGGCCCCCTGACTGCACCCTCAACGTACTAAAAATAATAAAAAAAGAAGGGGAAAAAACGGACAGCTGCAGGACAGGCAGCCGTTCAGGACAGCGCCTCCTCCGGTTCATTAGGATCTTTCCTGACCCCATCAAAACTATTCGATGACAAAGCACTTAAAACTGTATTAATGGTGCTATAACTGAGCCCCTCATCATTGTAGAGTCCCTTTTGAGTACTCTTTCTCCAGGCTACAGTGAGCATGTCTACCGTTCACCCAGACATTCCTTGCTCCAGGTATGGCCTTCTTAAAACCTGCAAATTAACAAGTCAATACTATCACATAACAGATGACTTTCCCGTGTTAGCGGATGCTCCAGTCAATTTCTACGCTTGGGAACCACCAAAAAGAGGTTGGATCCCTAACTGTAACATCAAAGGGAACCATGCTTGATTCGGCCAATTGGGTATTACAAGCACCCGCAAAGCGGCATCGTGCTTGATTTCTTGCAGACTCCGACCTATTAGGCAAAATGGTAGGAAAATATATAAAACATACCACCCCTATGTAACGTCAAAGTATCAATTGCAACTGCCACCTGGTCTGGTTCCCATGAAACCTATTTAGGCTGCTGATGGTTGAACCTTGATGCAAAACAAATCGATATCTGGCATTCATATATAAGTACTATATTATTGAACACCTCCTGGTTCAACATCCAATCTATGTTGTCATGGAACTTTCGTGACTTGGCGTCTGCAACTATGTAGAATCTACCTGGTAGATAAATAGCTGAAATATCTTTTTCAATGCACCAGGCCCAAATGTGATTAGCCAATCTGTCACAAAATGCCGACTTGATTCCATCGATGTCATTAATATATATGCCTCTTGCGTAGTATTGTCAATCTGAAAACTGAACATGCAGATTACATTTGTTAGAGCAATAAGCCTCTTAATAGTTAATTGCCCATGTCTGCAGAAGCGATGACTCTTGCTCAGTCCATCTGCCTCCACAGCTGAAACTCGTATCCGTGACACCCCACCCGAGTGCACTGACATTCATCTGCAAAATCATGGAAGGCTGGTCAAGCATTACTTTGCTATAACTCCTGGACACATGGTGAATCCACCATTGCAAATCAGAATAGCCTTTACTGATAACTGCATAGGTCTATTATAATAACCCGAATGTATCCTTAATGCCTCCATTAGCTTGATACACCTGTCAATTAGCTCTACCCTTTTCCCCTGGGCAGAGTCACTTAATTGAATCAATTGTGACCCAAATAGTCAGGTGTTAATTTGGATTCCTCTGGATGGATAATGCCCAATCTTTGAAAATTGGATTTAACAACTATCACCTGTTACTTCAGCTGTTCTCTTGGATACCCCTGTAATCAAGATATCATCGAGATAAGCCATGAGCACCTGACCCTGGCCTCTCAGCATGCCTATTATATATTTTAACAATTTTGTTGCCATAGTTGATCCATCCAGGTGAATTTCAAATATCCTTATCCTGCAAATAAACAGACATTGAATAATGCGCATCTTTAAGGTCTATAGTCGCCATATACCATCCTCTTGACCCAGTTGCTTAGCAGTGACAATTCCATTTTACAATGTCTATACTATATCCCCCATCCTTTTTTGGCCTGGGAAAATATTAGACACAAATTGATGGGGTTGGTGAACCACTACACCTTTATCACATAAGATTGCAAGCGCAGTCTGAACATCCATCTGTTCTGTTAATGAAACTGAATAGTTCTCCCAAGAACATGTTGAATATGCAAATCACAATTTGGATTGAAATCCATTCGAAACCTTTGAATAACACTCTGTATAAAACAGAGCTGGTAATTTGCTTCCATTCATCCCAGAAACAGATGTAATGTACCCCAGATTTAAGTTGTGTCACATTTGATATGTGCACCTGAGAACCAGGCCCACCTACCTCCTTGGTACCTGGTGGATGTTTGACCATGTTCCCGCTTCGTTTGTAGGGGTACTTTCTTTTTTGGAAAGTTGCCGACTGCCGGTGGCTTGATGAAGCCCACCGTCTTTGCCTCGTCACCCATGTCCTTGACACTCTTGCGAGGTCCTCTCCGAAGAGTAGGTTGGCCGGCTGTATGTTGCTAGGCTGGAAAAATACTGCAATCTTGGAATTAATGGTGGGCCGAATGGCACTTTCCCTGAGACAATTTATCTAAAAAATGGGTGCTACAAAGCAACCCTAGTACCTCTTGGTGCGTCTCCGACACATGCCCTCCATCCACCGTTCTCGCGAACGCCGTGATTCCTGAGCCTAATAATTTCAGGATTCTCTGCAGCTTCATCTCCTGGGCACTGTACGCCCACGCCCGCCTGGCTCCATATCACCCGGTTCACTGCTGGCATCTTCAGCAACTCGCAGTTACCCCGTCTCTTGGTGATTCCATACTCTGACTGGACAGCGAATCGTACTGCCAGAGATAGGAACTCTGATAACGGCCGTCTTCGCTTTCACAGTGGCACTCCATACTCTGACGGGACAGCGAATCGTGCTGCCAGAGAATGGACCTCTGACAACGTCCATTCTTCGCTATCAACAAAGTCTCCGTCAGAGTCGGGTCAGAACTGAGCTGACCCTCTGCAAGCGCCTTTTAAATGAGGGTGCTATCCTGCAGCCTCTATATCGTGGAGGCCAGCTCTTCTCCCAGTGGCACTCCATACTCTGATGGGACAGCGAATCGTGCTGTCAGAGAATGGACCTCTGACAACGGCCATTCTTCGCTAGTTCCAAGTCTCCGTCAGAGTTGGGGTCAGAACTTAGCTGACCCTCTGCACTCACCTCATGCATGAGGGTGCTTTAAGCAGCCCTCTACCAGGTGCTGGCGGCGTGGCTTTTCTGCAGCCTACCGCCCACACAACTCCTCCCCGGAGTGTGCGTTTCTGGAGCAACCTCTGGATGAGGTGCTCCATCTGGGAGAACTGTTTTACAACGTCTCCAGCCCCATACAGGCTCGTTGTGGCCCGACTCAGTTAAATCCGAGGGGCTCCCAGACTTCACCGTGCCTTACGCCCGACAGGCGTTGGCTTTGGTGCTTTTTAGCACCGAGTCTGAAGTCGCCCCGCTCCCGGTCGGCGACTGTGCGGGGGTACGAGGCAGCCGCTCACAGACCGCATTCCCGCGGCTCTCCTATGCTTTACCTGCGGTTGCCCTCCCCATGGTTGTTTTCATCATGGTGCTGCCTGTAATAAAAAACAGAGCACCACAAAAAGAACTTTCCCTCCAGCTAAGATTAGCTGGAGCTTTAAACTATAAAAGTACTTTAAAAGTACTTGCTACAGGAGGAGCTCTGCCCTCCCCAGCTCGTCTTCACCATGGTGCTGCCTGTGACAAACACAGAGCACAGCACCACAGTAAAGGAAACTGTTTTACTCCAACTAAGTTTGTCACTTAGCTGGAGCTTTAAAACGCTTTAAAAGTACTTACCACGAGAGGAGCTCTGTCCTCCCGCTGTCCGTGCGCCAATGCGACTGACGTAATGACGCGCATGCGCCCTGCCGGGTCTTCTTCACGTAGTCACAAATGTGACTCCGAAGTAAAATTCACTATCTGCAGTATTCATTTGAATTAAAATGTTGTGGCTACTGCTTCCACAATATGAAAAGGAATTCAGGAGTATATTTTGCAGAATTTGACACAATTTCCGCATTAAGATTTGGTCACATTCCTATGCAGATGTGGTATGATCCCATTCATTCTCTTAGTCAACGCTCACTGTCTCCGATAATAATAAAATATTGCTAAAATTATGCCTTCTTGAGATCCTGGATTTCCCTCAAAATCTCTTGAGGATAGTGGGAAGCAAAATGTATTTCAGATGTCATTTCAAAATAGGCCTTGGTGTCAAATCGACTTATTATGATAATACTTTTTATTGGAGGTAAATACATATCATATTAAAATCGTTACCAGTCTTTCATTTCTAAATTAATAATATTGTCAAACATTATTCACATTGTCTCCAATGATTTTCTTTTGATTTTTTTTTTTTTTTTAAGTAAGTAGAAATAAAAAAGATAGATGAAAGAAAGAGAGAAAAGAGAGAAAAGAAAAGAGAAAAAAAGAAAAGAAAAAGAAAGAGATAATAAAGAAGAATGGAATAACTTACTAGGAAAAAAAAACTTCATTTGAGATATATTCGTACATTTCAGAGTATAACATTTCATCTATTCCTTGGCTCGAGTGCTAGTCAGGTTCCCGTGCTGAACCATTCTGACCCTTTAGATAATCAATAAATGGAGACCATGTTCCAACAAATAATTCTTGTTTGTCCAACAGGACAAGTCTAATTCTTTCCAAGTGTAAGGTCTCCGTCATTTCCATAATCCAAATTTTGATTGTGGGGTTTATAGGACCATTCCAAAATTTTAGAATTAATTTTTTCCCAGTTATTATACTATAATCAATAAAGTTTCTTTGAGTTGTTGTAAATATTTGATTTGGTTCTAATATTCCTAGTATTATTAATTTTGGATCCGGATCCAATTGAATGCTGGTAACTATAGATATTATTTTTAAAATATTTGCCCAGAATTTTTTAATTTTTATACAATTCGCAAACGTATGAGTTAAGTTAGCATCTAAATGTTGACATTTATCACATATAGGGGAAATATGTGGGAAGATTTTATTTAATTTTGTTTTAGAGTAATGTAACCTATGTAGTACTTTGAATTGTAGTAGAGAGTGTCTGGCATTTAATGAACATTGATGTATGTGTTGTAACTTTCTTCCCAAGTATCTTTCGTTATTATTTGATTTAGTTCTTTTTCCCATGTTTGTCTGTGTAAATCCGTCGATGGAATCTCGCTATCTAATAAAGTATTATATATGTAAGATATACATTTTTCTGTATTAGGGTGTTTATTCCAACAGTCATCAAGAATTTCTGAATTTCTAATTCTAAAGTTTTGAGTACTTGCTTTTACATAATCTCTAAGTTGAAGATATCTGAAAAAATCATTTGCTTGAAGTCCTTAAGTCTGTTGCAGCTCCTGAAATGAAAGAAAAGTGCCTTCTTTGTAAAGTTGTCCCATCATTTTAATTCCATAATTTTTCCATTGTGTGAAACCTTTATCCAACCATGAGGGTTTAAATAAAGGATTATTCACAATTGCAAGAAAAAGTGATAAATTATCTAATTTTAATGTCTTTTTTAATTGTTTCCAAATCCGCATAGCACTATATATTATTGGATTTTCCCTATAATTTTTTTTGTTTAATTTAGAAGTAACAAATAGTATCGAGCCGATTTCAAAAGATAAACAATCTTCATTTTCCATTTTTAACGAATCTGGTTGTTGATCTATTTTTTCCAACCAAAAAATCATATTTTTAATGTTAACTGCCCAAAAATAAAACAAAAAGTTTGGTAGAAATAAACCTCCATTTATTTTTTGATTTGCACAGATGTTTTTTGCTTATCCTAGGATTCTTATAATCCCAGATAAAGTCACTGATAATGGAATCCAACTTTTTGAAAAAGTTTTTTGACAAGTATATCGGAATTGTTTGAAAAAGGTATAATATTTGCGGTAAAAAAATCATTTTTATGGCATTCATTTTACCAACCATTGAGATAGGAAGTGTTTTCCAGTACTGAATATTCTTATGTAGTTTATTCAGTAATGGGGGAAAATTTGATTTAAATAATGATGTGTATATCTTAGTGACATAAATTCCTAGGTATTTGAATTTTTCATTTACTATTTTAAACGGGAATTGTTGTAGTATATGTTTATTATGTTCCCTTAGTGGCATAATTACACTTTTATTCCAATTTATTCTGTATCCAGAGAGTGAACCAAATTGGGTTATTAGCTTTAATAAATTTGGAATACTAATTTCTGGTTTTGTAATGTAAATTAATACATCATCTGCGTATAGAGAAATGTTATTCACTGTGTCCTTTGTATTATACCCATATATTTCCGGGTGGGTCCTAACTCTTTCTGCGAGTGGCTCAATAGCAAGCACAAATAATAGTGGAGACAACGGGCATCCTTGTCTGCAACCTCTAAATAGGTTAAATTTAGATGATAACCTTTGGTTTGTTAATATTCTAGCCGTTGGGTTGGTATATAACAGTTTTATCCATGCGCAGAATTTCTCGCCCAGTTGCAATTTTCATCACCGAAAATAAATAGGGCCATTCAACCTGATCAAAGGCTTTTTCGGCATCAAGTGAGATTATTGCTAGATCTTCATTAGTAATTCTCTTTGAGTATATTATATTAAATAATCTTCTCAAATTAAAATATGAATACCGTTTCTGAAATAAAGCCTATTTGGTCAGGTGTATTAATTTATTCATCACTGTACTTAATCTATGCACTAGAATTTTAGTTAGTATTTTCTGATCTGTATTTAAAAGTGCAATTGCTCTATATGATCCTGGATCTTCAGGAATCCTTATGAGCCTTTGGGATGAGTGTTATTATAGATTCGTTTAAGGTATCTGGGAGTTTCTGTTGAGTATAAAATACTCATACAGCATTTGTAAACGTGGAGAGAGCAAATCGTAAATTTTTAAATAAAATTCAGAGCCTAAACCATCTGGACCTACTGCTTTACCATTTTTTAAAGATCTAATAGACTCTTCAATATCTTTTATCGTAATTTCAGCTTCTCATAATTCTCTATCTTTTGAGTCTAAACCTTTTAATTACATTTTGTAAAAATTCTGCTATTCCTTCCAGTTGTTCTACAGTTTTAGTTGAATAAAGATTATGATAGTATGTGGAGAAATCTCTCGTTTATATGCTTGGGCAGTTTTAATAATTCTCCCGTATATGATCTAATTTTATGAATTATTTTTTCCCCCTCCAATTTTCGGAGCTGACGTGCTAATAGTTTTTGTGGTTTGTCTCCGAATTCGAAATGTAATTGTTTAGGTATGTTGATAAAGTTTTATTACTTGTTCTGAATACATTTTGTTTTATTTATATTTCAATACAGCGATTTTATTATGTTTTAACATAGATGGCATTGTCGCATTTTCTATATCTAGGTTGCTTTATTTCCTTTGCAATGTCTGTTGTTTAATCCGGTTCTCTTTGTTATAAAATACTTGGGAGGCAATTAATGCTCCTCGTACAAACGCTTTAAATGTTTCCCAAATAAGAGAACCAGATGTTCCAGGGGTGTCATTAGTCTCGAAAAATGTTTGAATCTGTTTAATAAGATATTCCTGGCATGATGTTTCATTCAATATTTGTGGGTTAAATCTCCAATATGTTTGTTTCTCGGCCATTCCATTTAATTTAATCATAAATGTTAAAGGTGCATGGTCTGAGATTATAATATTATGGTATTTTGAATTATAAGTAAATGGGATAAACGTTGAGTCAACTAAAAAATAGTCAATTCTTGAATATGTTTTATGTACAGGTGAATAAAATGAATATTCCCGTCCAGTTGGATTTTCAATTCTCCAGACATCCTTAATATTAGTGGTATTAATAAATGAGTTTAAAAATACACTTGATTGAGAATTTACTTTTTTTTGCCTTGATGATCTATCTAAATAAGGGTCTAATGTACAATTTAAATCGTCTTAAACTCAAGACTTTGAAAACAGAATAAAATGCCATGCCTAAAAGTATGACAGAATTTCATGCGTTTACCTCCAGTTCAACATTGCAAATAGACATTTGATGGTATTGCTCTCCCTCCTAACTCCAGAAGTATGCATGTGTCTGTTCCTGTGCAATAATCTTAAGATATTCATCTTATTATAAATTAATTCACAAGCAAGAATATTTAAATGGTTATATGCAGTGATACCCTCACATTCAGTACAATAATGGATTGATCAATTTGGCTGTGAATCTATACATTACTCTTTGACTGGCAATTAACCAAAGCTGCCTCTTGCCTCCATTAAAAAATGGATTATTCACAATACCATAGCCTTTGCACTTGTTAAAGTTATTTTCTTCAAATCTGTCAACACCAGTTAGGCCTCCCAAGGTCAAACTGTCTGAATATGTTTTTTATGCCTGGCACAACAGTCCAATAATCAGATTATGGGGCTGTGCCAAGGCCAGATTCATCTGCATGTCTGTGAAGAACAGTACAGTAATAGTCAGCAAAGTTCATTTTAGAATCTTATCGACTTTCCAATGTGTGCTGTGAAATAAAATGTAGTCAAATCTCAGGAAACCATTTTTGCTCGCATTACAGCAATCTTAGTGATTAAATAGAATGCAGATCAAGGCCTGAGTGCTAAAGTGCAGGAAATCCATCACCAATTTATGTTTCAACTAAGCACTAATTCAAAATGGAAATGACAGATTGGTGAATTAATCCATATTTTTGCAATGCAGGAATGCAGTTTTGACACAATCTATCATCTCTGGCAATAATTTAAAAAGTTTATCACATTCGCTTGCTGATGTGGTAATGCAATAGTCCAGGTACAGTCTCCCTTCCCTACTTCTTGATTCCCTTCTCCTTGCAATAAAAAGCCAACATTCCGTCATTGTAATTACTTATTTCACCTGCATATTAACTTTATACTTTCTAGACTCTTCTGAACAACAGTACTATGTAGTCTCTCTCTACTTATACGATATCTTGCTTAGTATCCGCCATTTTCCCCCACTAATTTAGCCTCTATATCTACTTGAAGACTTGGTCGAATTCTAACAACTCTTACCTATCAAAATATAGGGAGTACCACAGAGCAGGAAAAGTGGATTGAGATAGTTGCTAAAAAGTTTGTTTATTGTGGTGAGAATCTGTTAAATTCACAGGAAGTTAAAAAAACATAGATAAAAGACAAAATGAGAGCATAAAACACTGGCAGCAAATATCATTGGCAAATGTGGGACTGGACGGTGGCGTAGTGGTAGAGTCACTGCATTACAGCGCCAGAGACCCGGGTTCGATCCCGACTGGGTGCTTGTCTGTACGGAATGTTTGTACATTCTCCCCGTGACTGCGTGGGTTTTCTCAGAAATCTTCGGTTTCCTCCCACACTCCAAAGACGTAGAGGTTTGTAGGTTAATTGGCTTGGTATCAGTGTAAATTGTCCCTTGTGTGTGTAGGGTAATGTTAGTGTGCGGGGATCGCAAGTCGGTGTTTACTCGGTAGGCCGAAGGGCCTGTTTCCGCACTGTAACTTTAAACAAAAATAAAAACAATGTGACCACTGTGGGCTTGACCCCTTCGTTTAAGTCTTGGGTTGAAGCTCTAGCACACATTCATATGGCTTCCCACTGAATACATTTTGCCAGCTTGAACATGCCTCTCTGTCTTCCAGTACTGGCAATTCCATATCAATGTAATATATTTTCTCTAATGCCATGAGCTTTTATCTCATACATTCACCCTCATCAAATGTGTTTTGACATAAATGGCATAACTTGTTCCACCACAAAACTGTTGAAAATATCCTTGGCAGCCAGCTATGGGGCAGGTCTGGTTTAGACAGCTGTCAAGAATTTGGCATATCGCTAATATTCTGAAAATTCAAAAACACTTAAGACATTTTGAAAACAGTGAAACAATTAAAACTTTAAAAAATCTATTGAAAACAGCAACAGTTAAAAGCATTTAAATAAACTCAAACAATTAAACACATAGTCAATCTCTGTCCTTTATACTCACTTTTTCCTGTTAGTTGAAAAGAATTCCCTGTATCAGGTCTAACCCACTGCTTGTTGCTCAAGCTGTTTCCCCATTGTAAGTGGGAAGATATTTTTGCTACTTGTGGTTCCATGTAGAAAGATTCCGGCAATGGAATCTAGAAATGCGCAGCTGTCAACAATTTTGGGATTTCTGTATTCACACATGCATAAGCATACCAATCAAGCTGGCACGCAAGCGGGGAATTGTAAGGAGCTGTGCTGGAAATTGCCTGCATATCTTCTCAAACTGTTTCCAGCATTCATGCACCAATTTGCCAATGATATATTAATCTGTTCAATCGATGGCTTTATGTTGGCTAATACACCAACATACAGTACAACCAATTCTTGATTAGTAGAGGTGTCAGAGGTTATGGGGGGGGGGGGGGAGGGAGGCAGGAGAGTGGGGTTAGGAGGGAGAGATAGATCAGCAATGAATGAATTACAGAGAAGACATGATGGGCTGAATGGCTTAATTTTACTCCTATTCCTAATGACCTTATGAACTCCAAAGCTAACTAGTTAAACAGTTTTGGATGAATTATTTTGGAATATGCTCACAGTTAATTATCTCTTCATTGTTATCTGAACTGTGGATAGATCTAAGAATTAGTGTTCATGGTTTTGTTAGGGGAAACTCTCAAATTTATATTATTAGTAATTGTTTTGCTTTGGACATGATTATACATTTGGCAAAGCATTCTCTACAAAGAAAGCCTAATACAATGAATTTGCTCATTTTAGAATAGACAATAGACAATTGGTGCAGGAGTAGGCCATTCGGCCCTTCGAGCCAGCACCGCCATTCAATGTGATCATGGCTGATCATCCTCAATCAGTACCCCATTCCTGCCTTCTCCCCATATCCCCTGACTCCACTATCTTTAAGAGACCTATCTAGCTCTCTCTTGAAAATATCAAGAGAAGCAGCCTCCACTGCCCTCTGAGGCAGAGAATTCCACCCTCACAGCTCTCTGTGTGAAAAAGTGTTTCCTCATCTCCGTTCTAAATGGCTTACCCCTTATTCTTAAACTGTGGCCCCTGGTTCTGGACTCCCCCAACATCGGGTACATGTTTCCTGCGTCTAGCTTGTCCATACCCTTAATAATCTTATATGTTTCAATAAGATCCCCTCTCGTCCTAAATTCCAGAGTATACAAGCCCAGCCGCTCCATTCTTTCAGCATATGACAGTCCCGCCAACCCGGGAATTAACCTACGCTGCACTCCCTTAATAGCAAGAATATCCTTCCTCTAATTAGGGGACCAAAACTGCACACAGTACTCCAGGTGTGGTCTCACTAGGGCCCTGTACAACTGCAGAAGGACCTCTTTGCTCCTATACTCAACTCCTCTTGTTATGAAGGCCAACATGCCATTCGCTTTCTTCACTGCCTGCTGTACCTGCATGCTTACTTTCATGAGAATGAGAGATTCACATAATTATGTAGCACAGAAGGAAACTATTTTGGCTTGTGTCTGGGAGAGATATTCAATTCCATCTCTGTTCTTTTCCCATAATACAGCATTTTTCACTCTTTTTCTTTACAATTATCAAATTCTCTTGAAGGTTGATTCTAAATGTTGTTCCTTTGCTTATCAGAACAACTAGATGTCCTAATAGCATGTCCCTGCATGCCACTTTGAGTTATTTTGCCAATCAGTTTATATCTGGGTGCCGTAGCTACTTGCCCTTTTGCCACTGGAAACCTTTCCTCTTTATTTACTCTAAAAAATACTCGAAATTTAAATTATGGAAATCCTGTTCAGACTGAATAGAAAATACTTTTTCCTTAACAAGGAGTCAATAGGTAAGGCACATAGAATTGAGGTAGCATAGGAGAAAAATATTCCCCTAACAAGCAGAACAAAAAGCTGGAGTAACTCAGCGGGACAGGCAGCATCTCTGCAGAGAAGGAATGGATGAAGTTTTGTGTCGAGACCCTTCTTCAGACTTTTGGACAGAATGCTTCAACAATATAATGACAGATTTTCATATCATTTCAAGGATTCGTCCTTTAGTCACTATGATTGAAGACGGGTTCAGGAGATAATTGAAACGCACTCACGAGCTCTCCACTAGACATTCAATGCCGTCAAAAGTTAAATCTTCCAAACACAGTCTCTTAATTAATAGTTTCTTTATTGTAGTAGTAAAAACAGTAAGATATCCAAACTTCTTCTTGTATAAGTACATTTTGATCTTACTCGTGGTCAAATACATGCATGGTCGAATGTTGTGACCTCTCCCCCATGGTATTCAAACAACTAAACTAATAGGGCTTCTGCGCGAGAATCCCAGCCGCAAACACGCCTCAGACTATGTATAAATCCCACCCACATAATTACAGGCATAATTAAGGAGTTGCCCCAGATTAGACCCTACTGTCTTCACATTCTCATCTTATCCCATTAGTTCCTTCTGGAATTCAAAAATCTGGACCATCTTCTTCCAAAACTTGTCTTTATCCTTCTGGCATTTCTCCAGAAATGCAACTCGGGCCTTTTCGGTGGGCTTCTTTGTTTGTTGGCTAGACCGTCTCTGTTCCGGCTCTTCTTCACCTGGCTTACTTGTTGAAGATTCCGTGGCTCCCTCTGGTGGCGCTCCTTCGCCTGCCTTACCTGCTTCATCTGGCTCCATGAATTAAACAGGTCTTGGCAGACTGCCAAATCTGCTAATTGGACAAACAGGACCTCTTCAGTTTGCTTCTGTCGTTGTTGATAAACATTCTGGTGGGTGTTCCATAAACACCCGAAAGAAACCAAAACAAAACTGGACTTTCAGGAAAACATCCAATTATTTTCGAAGTATAGAAGTGACTGAGGGCAGTGGGCAGATGCTATAGACCTGCCCGGGAAGGTAGACGCTCCCGCCCCACATGAGTCGGGCAGATGGGGCTTGTCAGCCTGGGAAGGCAGTCCATCTAGGAGAAGGAAAACTCTGATTTAAAACCTCCACTGCCTTGTGGCCATATCCAGTCATGGAAAAGGCTCCTAGAGTAAACCAAGAAAATCCAGAGTCGGAGGCCCTAAGGCAGTTCGTCGTTGTCTACAACCTCGTTCTGGCAGCTTCTGTGACGGCGCTGGTGCCAAACTGTAACGGCCCTGCTGGTCCTTTGGATCGATCAGCAACGTGGAGAGGAGGGATGTGCTGCATGGGCAACAGCCTGTCCTCCATATGACATCGCCCAGGCTTGCATCCGACCACAGATCACCTGCAAACTAGGATGCATCACCCATGGTCAGT